>DWAJ01000009.1:0-85951 GCA_018238005.1 Eurema mandarina | reverse complement strand
CTTTGTGTAGGATTTTTATATTAATAATGTAATGTTTAATGTATTGTATTTAAAGAGTATTTCTATAGGATACCATTTCATTGGTAAAGCATGTATATGATTGTGATATTATAATAATAAACTTAGTTTAACCAATTTTAATGTGTTTTATTAAAATTATATACAATTATAAATTATATATTAATGCCCCAATTAAGTAAGTAATATTATTATTATAAAGTTTTAACCGTCGATTTCCACATAGATTCAATAAAGATTATCTCTAAAGTTTTGGAGTCATGTCTGATCTTAGTGTAGATCAACATAATTCCTTATTACCAATACGGAGTTCATTAATCATTAATCATTTAATCATTAATATTAACAGATTATCATTAACATCAGATATAATTGTGGTCACCCGACTACTGAACTAGTAAAAATACTGTATCTCAGCAGTCGGGTCCACCCTATTAGCAAGTTCAGTTTACAATATCAATGCAACATTATAAACATTGAATAAAATTAAGAGCGATCAAATTACAATTTAATGTGATGGCAGGAAAAGTGTGAGTGAGTGTGTCAGTGTGTGAGTGTGAAGTGTACCCGTGTGCATATGTGTGAGTGTGTGGGTGTGATTGTGTCTGATAATAAAGAAATTAAGCAATAAAAACAATTGATCATATTATAGCATACAATTGTAAATAAGTATATATCAATGCTTATTGTGAAATTGATGATTTTTCGTATGTTTCGTATTAACGGTAACAAATACAAAAGTACAGTCGACTTGAAAATTAAATAAATTCATTCAAAGCAAAAAATTTACCGTCAAGGCCTTTTAACATTAACCGAGTCAATATTTGTCGACTAAATGAAATATATAAAATATAGTCTCTCTGCCTACATAACCGCATTCTATTAAATATTACGAATGCGTCCCTACGTAGTTGGTACAGGTATCCTCAAAGGGGTTGGCAACTTGCAAGTTGGTACGTCAATGGGCCAAATTGCAGCATATTATAGGCATGGCACGTCCAACACAGGACAAACTCATTAAACTTGCGTCTTCACCTCGCTCTAAGTACGTAAGAACGTTCTTTGTTCACGTATAGTTAGGTGGTGATAATTAATTAGAGAGTTATTTAAGTGTTACTTATCAAGAATTGAAAGAAAGATAAATTATTATTTACGTAAAATGGTTAAGTAACATTTTTTTATTGGAATATCATAGATTAATACAAATGCAATAATAATTGCATGTTTAAGTGAGGGGTTGAACATTTATTATTCATGTTTTCGTTGTAAAAAAATTAAGATTATATTATATATTATGTGTACAATTCGAGTGCTCTTTAAAATGACACGACAAAATAAGTTCAGTACATACCAAATAACCTAGTTCAAATTAAACAAAATATGTGATTGTTTGAATTTGAGTATTTTATAAAAATTACTAATGCAATGCACTTTTTGTCCTTTTAACACACACACAATTATAAACTTAATAATAATTTTAGTGTTAATGCAAACATGCTTTTATTATTATTATATACATATGTAAGATGCAGTAAACGGGATATAAGGCATAGGATATCCTGTTCAACTTGCAGTATTTACAGAGATTCGGTCTGACGAAGCGAACGCTGCACTGGCTAGCCAATGTAAATATATGGCTCCAATCAATAGGCCATGACTTGAAATGTTTAAACCCTAGCCAAGTAACGATAGCATAATAACTGCGTTATATAGAATTTATCTTTCCTAATTTATTTTATACCCATTAGAATGTATACAAAGATACTTCGTATAAAATGTTCATGCAGTCTAGAATATTATGTACTCATAAAACTCTATAAACCTATATAAATATACAAAAGAGCGTATTTGAAACAGTTTCTTTTACATTACTGAAATTTGTAACTAAAAAGCTTAAATAGTTTACAAAACGGCAATAAAAAGCAAGTAAAGATGAATGTAAATAAAATTTAAAAGCAACTAAGTTCACCTAAATTCCCAATGTAAAAGCACATCGGAAAACGGAATACAATTTTTGAAACATGTTTGCATTAGAAAACGAAATATTCTGTTGCATACGAAAACCACTATGGCTGGCTGCCTTTGGCTTCAACGCTCGCGTTACCAAAATACATGTAATATAGGTGTTCTCAGGAACTAAAGTGATGCTCGCTACTAGGATTACATAAACCTTCGGGTATGATCGTAGGGAGTTTAATGACCGGGAGGGATGATTTGGCTTTGCATAATATGATTAGCGCGGATTTGCTGAAGTGGAATCGGCCGTGTTTACGGCCTCCTCTCGAAGTCATAAAATTTGATAACGCTCACATTTGCATATAATGTAAATGTGTATGTACAAAAATTAAAGGGTAATGTCCCAGGGAGTATCCGTTTAGCGAAAGCGATAGCCTGTTTAAGTATCATAAAATCTTATTTATCTCGTAAATATTATTTACAATATTTTTAACATGTTACATAAAGAAAAAAAATTATCATACGAGAAGATAGTTTAAAATCAGCGCCTATGATTTTATAAACTAAACGTATTACGTTTTTGTAATGATATAGGTTGTCAACGAATGAGTTTGTACTGTATACTCGTATATTCATACAGTTTTTTCAAATTGCTTTTTTATTTTAATTTACACAAAATAAAGATACATTACCAATTCTGTTATTAAAAAATAGTCCTTCTTAAATATTTTCTTATTACATTAAAGCTAGCGTTAACACTCTTTGATGTATAAGTCCTGTTTTATATGGAATTCAATGATAGCACACTGTGAGTTGTCACACGCACGATCTTGGGTTCTGTTACTGTGTAGTGTACTCAGTCCACTGGCTGAACTAACGATATGGAAATTACATGGACTGTATATTAAGTTCTATGCTGTGTTTATGGTTTATTTATGTAAATGATAGCGTAACTTTAAGTAATTGGGTGGTGTTTAAATTTGTAAGGATTATAGATCATCCCTATGTATCGTATTTGGTTAGATTATAGTAGTGTTGGATAGGGTTTTAAATTAAGGTATGGAAATTAAATGTAGTTAAAAACAATAGTTACAAGGTACAATAGTTAAATTGAAACGAATCGGTTTACTTTAAATGATGAATTATATTTAGTAAACGATTTTTATGTTGTAGCCTTCTAAATAAAAACGTTTTTGTTTTAAGATGTGCTGTCTTGTATTTAATGCATATATTTCTAGAAATAGACAAGTTTTTAAAGAAAATCACCGAGCAGCTTTAAATAAATTGTATAATCGAAAGAACAGAGATAATAATATAAATATTATCTTATCTAGTAAAAAAACTAAATAATATGCTTGTCTATGAGTCCATAGACATATTTTTATTTTACATGTGGTATAAAGTCTTATTAAAATGGCTACTTGATTAATTAAACATGTAAGTAACACGTTTATTTATAAGCAAGTGATATTCAGTTTTATTGCACGATTTCACTTACCTTTCCGCCCGAAAGTCGTTTCAAAGATGGCCGGCCCTGAATTATTTAGAGTACGCCTCGGTCCTGTTAAAGTTTTACTCGGGTCGAACTCGGAACTTTTACATAAGAATATGAAACTGCCATGCTAACTTCAAGAAGATCTTACTTCATTGAATATTAATTAACTATGTAGGCTCTGGTATCACTTTCAGATGTTTCTTTATAGCTGCCCTTTTGGATTTCTACCTTAAATCGAAGTTTGTCATATTTGATTGTATTTTTTTGTTTTTATACATACCGCCATACATAAAACTGATTTTTCGATCGACAGAGTTTCCTTGGCAAACCTACCGAATGTTATGTAGTATTGCATATTAATAATAATTAATCAATCAATAACATTATTCAGAACTGGTAAGCAAAGTAAGAAACATAATTTTGTAAATCAATTATGATTCACAAATGTAACTAAATATAAAGTACAAGTAAATAAATAAACATAATAAAGTAATTTCTAAATTACACAAACAAACCTCCATTTAAACTCAAAAACTAAATACCGAAAGACGTAGTATTAAACTTTTCTACAATCTATTCACAAAGTATGAACGAATAGCTCGCGGCAAAATATTGACATTAAAAGACAATGAACTCCAATTAGCCTGCGATCCATCTTTTGTAGTTTAAACAATAGCCAATTTTAATTTAGAAATTTACCTTAAGGTGAAAATACCTGGAACGGAGTTCGTTCTACGTATCGGAATTGCCTCTCAAACCGTTATCCGACTGATAATTTCCTTGAACCGTTGGCTTTCTGTATCAAATTAATCCTTTTGAATACATTTCAGCCATTACGTATTGTTGAAATTCGAACATTCGAGAAGCTATTGCATAAAACTTAATTGCCAAGAAATTCAGACGATGTTTTCGGGCGTATAACCGAATTGTTATAGTAATATTATTATTATAAATTGAAGAACATTGTTGTTTGTAATTTTAATGATTTAATAAACTTTCTGATGTTTTGATATTTAAATTAAAACCAATTCAAAAGAAACTTAAATGTATTTTTAGATTCTTATTACAATTGTAAAGTTTTACATTAAAACCAAAGACAGGGGTGGTTTAAATAACTACATGGTAACTCCAATACACTTCACGAAACTTAATCAGAAGCGAAGTCATACTCGAATATATTTCCAGGAATCCGAATAACCCAATACACTTGTAAGGAATATAGTGTGAGTCATCGCACGCGACGGGATTACTTATTTCCCTCCGATAAGTGGGAAATCTTCCGTTTGCAAATTAAATATTCGTTTCTTGCCTCCCGGAGCGAACGAAATTGTTTCAGAAGTGAGTTATTATAGTGACGCATTTTAATCTTATAAATATCACTGGTTTTTTGGATACTATTGACGTGTAAAGTGAATAGTTAAGACTAAAAGCAAAATTGGAAAATTTAATAACTTCATCTGATTAATTTAATTATATAGGAATTCGTACCTTACATTTCTTTACCTTTTAATATTATATACTTTTCGTAGTCATACAAGGAGCTCTTAATAGATTTCAGTTCTAGAGTAAAAATGTTTTGTAAAGTCGGTAACACGATCTGAGAAGTATAGCACGTAGTTCATAATAAATCGTATATTGAATACCCTATTACATTAATGTAAATCATTGTTGCTTTTATTCCGCAGTGTGCAAGCCTCCCCGCTGCGACCGATTTTCATTGAAATAGCGATTTCAGAATAATTCCGTTCCATTAGGCATTGCAAAGCGTCGATATCCTACCGATCTCGTATTGGGAATATTAAATTATATTTAGTTTTAAGTCGTATTGAGCCATGCTCTGAGCGGATTATGGACTAACGTTATTTGTAAATAAGAAATCTAGAATTTGAAAATTTATTATAGATACCTATATTGTCAACGTAAGTTAAAGTTGCAAAAGTATTAATTAAAGCATGTGTCGTATAGTCTCTTTATTTATTTTATTAAGGTAAAAATATACTATACTTGGCAAACGAAATTGGTTTATATTTCAAAAAGAATGTACATACGTATTATCTATTCACTGACAAATAAAGGTGTAATACATTACTGGTTTGTTTTCCAGAAATTGAAATAACAAACTTATGTAAAAGAGTCTAAATTACAGTGTCCTAAAATTACTTTGTTATAAAAGCTAATACCAGAATTGTATGCTAAATAAACAATTCGCTAACATAAATTGGTACCTACATATTTTGAGCGGCAATTGGTGTCCAATTTCGATGGATGTCATGTCACGTTCTAGCGCAGTGAAATACAGCTGTAAGGCTGGTAAGTCGTACCTTCCATAGCGTATAGCGTATAGCGTCTCTCCACTTTCCAGGCATTCGAGTTCTAGGCTGGCTTAATCTGAATTGTTGGCTCCGCCCGAATAGTTTTACGAGCAAATCTTTATTGCGCCCGCTTAATTTCATTCAACTATGCACTGGGCGTGCGGCTAAATGAATTTATTACGCGAATCCTACCTCGAAAAGTATTTGCTTTTTCACTTTTATATTTAGCAATAGAGCAATCATTTTATTGAGATTTTATACAATCGGAATAGTTGGCTCGAATGAAATGAAATCCGAATTGTATGGTGTGTTAAAATTTCATTAATATTGGTTTGGTATTGGCTGTTTTTGTTTAACTTTTTGTTCGCGAGCCTGGAAATACATTTAAAATATATGTTGCTATTGTCAAAATAGTATGTTGTTGTTTTTATTTTTCCTATAGAATATTGTCTGTTAAATTTAAATTTTATTTACTACTTTAAATATATTTTAATACACGGAAAACATAAATGTTAAGCAATGTTTAGACATTGTTACGTTACAATCAGTGTTCCCTCTCAAATCTCAGCTCCTTCGCGGATTAAATCCAATCTCGCTGCTTATCTGGTATCGGATAAACCCGTATTGTGGTGCATCGACAGCTGAAAAGATTGACTCCGATGTGTGTAAGGGTATCTACACTATTGTACGGTACTTACATTGTGTATTTTATACTGTGATGTATCCAATAACGAGTTAGTTCATTTACGTTGTGTTTATTAGCTTATAATGCTATGTATTCGAAACATGAAAGCACTATACTCTTACTTAGGTGCTATTATTATTGAATAACACTAGATAATATATCTACTGATTGTAGTTTCTAAATAAAAAGGATTATTGCTTAGCGGAAATATCATAAATAATGGAATACTTATTAGTATAATTTTTTCACATATCTTTTTTTACAATATACAAATTTCTTTCCTGTCTTTTTTATGAGTCAATAAGAGATTATTTTAAAAAACCTTAAGTTCAATTACTACTATCATTAAATAACTTTTGGAAAGGCAAAATAAACTTTTTATAAATATAATCGTTGACATATGATTATACCTATGTTTACGGCAGATATTTTGAGCTTTGTAACAGCAATATTTTTGCCTGAAAAATAATGCCATCGTAGCGTGGTTTTATAGCGAATGTTTGGTCTATTTCCATCTAACATTCGGATATTCTTGGCGTATAAGAAATAAATGTTACTTCTGTTCTTGCGAAGTTACAAAGTACTGAGCACCGACATCGCCATTAATTTTCATAACATTTCCAATACGAACCGTCGCTAACAAGTTTTTAGTACTCGGAGCCTCGTTTCGAACAATTTGATCGGTGTTTTTATTAATCAGTTTTCTTAGCATGTTGAACATTTTTACTTACTCATTATTATTAATTTTCTTAAAATGTCGGTTTCTAAAAAAAATAATAGAATAAGCGGCATTATCACCCATAAGTGATCAGTTGCCAGGCAACCATGACCTAACAGAAGGTACATACAATGTTGTTTATAATAATTATTCTTCTTCTTTTTGTTTAAAAAGCAGTTCTGCGTTGCCACAATTTTGCCAATGTCTAGTTGTGTATAGATAATACAAGTTTGAGGGTCGATGTTTGGTTGTGGCAATCAGCAACACATGCTTCCAATACCACAACCAAACATCGACCGTTGTTTATAATTTTTTATCTATCAATTCATCACGTATCTATCATGTCATCATCGAATGACATAACGAATGTCATTCAATGACGTTTTGAACTTCGAATGACATTAGTTATGTCATTCGATGACGTTTAATTTATCGACACAGTCCATGTTGCTTTTAAAAATAGAAGGACAATATACTCATACTTATTTGAAACAATAGTCAAAGCAATCTTCTTCTGTTTTTAAACAAAACGAAGCTGGCTGAAATATATTAAAAACTTCATTAAGAGCTGGTAAAAGCGAAGGAAATCCCTAGCGGAGGTTCCGTTTTACAAATATCAAGCGCGGATATGTTTAATCCATAATCGTTAACTTGAGGAAATTGCATCAGCTTATCTAACTTCACTTGTTGTGGGTAATTGCAGCGGTAGTTACATGAATTATATTAAGCGAGCAATTTAACATACCTGCACTTTAACGGGAAAACTTCATGTACCAAGACAAAGGATCTAGAGATAAGTTCGAAACTATAGTCATCCGTTCGACTTTATCTGTTATGTAATAAGCATAGCATATTATATGTGGTTTTTTCTTAAGATACTCGACACTGGAAAACATCATAAATGAAAATTATAGATATAAAGCTCTCTACCCACTACAACGTATCATACCATGACCGTGCTATGAACGTAGCAGACACGTCAAGCAACACGAAACGCTCTTCTATGCCCACTAGAGCGTATCAAAGTCGTATGCACTTGTCGGTCCGTGCATGGCACGCGACGATGTTGTTCCGTAACAGACCGGGCTAGTGGGCATGCTCTCATACTTTTTAATACAGAAAAATATTTTTTTGCCTGACACGTTCATAGCTCGGTCATAGTATGATACTGTGTAGTGGGCAGAGACCTTAATTCATCCGTTAATATGTTGTGTAATAAGCATATATTATCTATGGATTTTTTTCAAACATAGGGTTACTCGACTACTCACAGTGTACACTGGCAAACAGTAAACAAAGAAGTAATTTTAAATGGACGTATTTAACATGAAAGGATAGAATATCTCAATTCTGTGTGTTCATATTTTCGTGTTAATATTTTTAAATCCTAAAGTAGATGTTAACTGAAGTTATCTTGAGGGAAATGATGGTAAAATATTAAACATAAACGTTTGAAATCGATTGTCAATTTATAAACAAGGGTGCAAAAAAACATGACGTTCGAACCTTAGCATGATAAATATAGCCATACATTTTATTTCCTCGTATAAAAAAGATAAGTTAATAGAATAGATATTTAGCTCGCAATGTGTCGATCACCTGTCAATTTGCGTTCGCGCCATAATGTGAAGTGCTCAATTCTGTTATTTATTACCTTCTACACAAAGAGAATGGGGCAATTGTTTTTAATTTTATCTGTGCTGTAGCTGCATGCTACCGTCTTGAACGGTACTATATAATAGAATATGTGTACTTACGTTTTATTGTCTATTAAATTGTTTGTTTCTAGTAAATTAGCATTGAAATTTAAAATACTTGTAATATGAGTATTACAAGTATTTAAAATCGGACCTTAACGTAGTTATATCGTTTTAAATTATCTTCGTAAAAACGTATTCAATATATATACTCTATACCTAATACGAGAAACATGCAAAATAAGTCAAAAAGTCTACCTTCCGTCACAAACCACTCCATTCTTTTCGGCAACTGTACAAAGCGTAGTTACAGAGATCTAAATTATTCACTGCATATAGCAAAAAGTGAGACAAAGTGTCTTCCCGATCCTCGAGCCCTTCATTAGGAGGGCCTCGGAGGGTACATGTAGTGCTTCTGACACACCCTTCTTTATGTAAAGGACTTGCTGCAACGAATTTTTTCCTTGTTCTCAACTAGCTATTAAACGCAGCAGCGTTTTGTTAACTACAGCTTAGCTTAAAGCAAAAATTAGACACGTAGCACTGTGTTACGTAATTTTATTTTGCACGACAAAAGATAACCGATCTACATTTTCAAGTTAATGTATTTCTACCCTCAATTGTAAACTATTGTTATTTTTGACATATTATAAAGATACATCTGACGTTCATCGAAGAATAATTTCATATTAGTCAAAAATAAAGAAGCCATGTAACGTCTGAAAATGCAAATACCGCCTCGTAAGTATAAAGTAAAGCTAAACTATTCCGGCAAGCCTGTAATTCACATTATCCGCTCGTTGCTATATTTTCTCGTTACATTCAGCTTCACATTTTTTACATCTTTATATCGATGTAACGTAAGCCTTTGACATTTTTGATCACGACCCTGGATTGTTATCTCAATATTTTTTACGCGACGCATACAGCATACATATTCCCTTCGAGTATGGCGATTTCCATATCCTTCAAATATATCAAAATGTTCGGAATATTTTATGCTGTCGGTATCTAACAGGCGTTTTGTGCTAATGTTTTCGTTTGATGTATAGCAGTCAGAGGCACTCGTGGTCTAAATGTCTTACCATTATGTATATTGTGGCTACATTAAGATGTGACGTCACAGAAGGGAGGCTCTTACCGTTTTTTCGGTCGGTAATCACGATCCAGATTGCTCTGTCACAAAAGTGCCCGACGCCGCATTATATGGAGTTTGTTAGCTTTATTCGTGTCACATTTTGTTATGGCGTTTTTTTTCAAATGTTTTCAGATATTAAAATAAAAATGTCTTAATTATTATTCTTATATATATTAAAGCGATAGATTAGTAATTAAAATTGAAAACTACGAATGTAATTCTAGTACCCTTTCAACTTACGGATAATACGAAAAATGGTATATACAACTTACGGTATATACTATAGTTTTCAACCCCTTAGGTACTGTACAATAATATAAAAGAACATTTAAAGCCCAAACGTAAAACTCTCCTTTATAACATCGCAAAAATTTTCCAAACAAGACTTTTGAAATTGAAAACATATGAACTCAGATTAAAACTTGAAACACAGGTGGAAATGTAAGCGTAGTGAGCGTCTAATGCAGATATCCGTAGGTGAAATTTGCTTATACCAAGCCAGGCTATTCGGAATAATGTAGCCACACTAAAGTTAAGTAATCGTAGCGAGGCGACGCCAACATTTCTACAAGCTTCTTATTTTTTGGCATCGTTTCAAATTAAAAGCGATAAGAGTGAGCCCGCACTTATGGACTCTTTCCGAGACAAGTCTACGTACGGCGCTATGTGCTTTTTGCTAAATTATACCGTATGGTGTTTTAAGAACATGAATGAACATGTTACAGGAGATGATTGTTACCAGCTCGGGGTAGTTTTGATCTGTAACGTATTATAATGCTTGCTTTGATCTGTAAGGCTGTTTTGGTATTATTATTTGTAGGTACTATGAGTATTGCAAAGTTGTAATGAAAAGTTTGAATACACTTAAGCGAACGGAAAAATGTTTTACGAATGTTAAACAAGATCAGTGAAAATGTTGCCGGTGATTTAATATAAACCCGAAAAATTAAATGTATAAAACGTGTTTCTTAGTGATAGTTATTCTCAAGATATTCAAATTTTCAGTTTAACATAATAGGTAACAGTGTGCTGACCCGTATTTACCTATAAGATGCACAAATTTAATTTTAATACCGGACAGCGTTTGTGCTAGAATGTTTAAAGCCAACCTGTTTCAATACAGATTAGAATTTTGCAAAGTCGCAGCTTGTTGGGTTTCGTTATGCAATCACGTTTCATTGTATTCTATTTAAGCCCGTTTAATTAGTGATAATAGGTTCGTATTTACTTATATAGCTATATATAAAATTCTAATCCGGAGTTGTTGTATTTTGAATAGTTCTTATAACAATATAGGAATCATTGCAATTAAAGTTTATAGCTATGAATGATTACCCTTCTTAAATAATAGATTCATACGATATAGGCGTAGTTAATGAAGTTTGGAAAATCCATACGCGGAAGCTCATGAGACACTTCATGGTATAATTTAGGGTGGCTTAAATTGGCCATCCCATAATAGACGTCAGAATTCTTCATCTCCAACAATGGGAATAAATATTCTCTGCAATTTCACGAATTGTCGTCGGCAGTTATTATTCGGCGTGTAAGCGGGAATGTCTCTTCAGGACATGGCTGGTTTTGTCCTGAGTTTCTGGTAGATTCGTATGCTTTACTGGCTCCTTTCATAGAACGCGATTCGTTTCACGCTTTCGCCTCAAATTGCTCAGCGATGAATAATATTTTGCCATGCAATTTACATTACTTTAATTATTGTGCATTTCACTTTGACCTTCGCTTTCTTAAACATTGTATCTCTAGTGAGGGTACTATTAAATGGGTGCCATTCATACTCATACACGAGCGTCGCTAATCAACGGCTATTTACTCCGGTAAACTTTGCTCTAAATAGGTCGCTGGCTTTGAATTCCTGACTGCAACAAATGAAAGATAGGATTTCAGCTGTAACGTCAGCAGCATTTAAACTTGGCTGCATTAATTTTGGAACTCGAAATAGTAATAGTATACTTTATGCAATTTGCTCCTCAACCTTTTATAAATTCAATTACGACGGAATTGGATTTAAGTTTGAATCTTCACATTAAATATTCTATTGAAGATCATCTTATATTTCTGAATTAAATTAAAATAGACATAAAAACTTAATAATTGAAGATCGTGAATAAAACAATTGGTTTTAAGAGCTTTAATCCAAATAAGCCCCTGTCAAGGACTTGTTATTTCTTCTTCAAATTTATATAATCGCTTTATAAGCTCGTAACGATCTTCATTTTATTAAAATGATGATTTTTGGAATATAATTTACGTAGTTTATTTCTATAATTGTATGTAGTATAAATACAATTTTTATAGATATTTGTGCGGGTCCAAAATTATACTCTAAGGCTGAGGATAAGAGGGGTCAATAGGTAATCCGTCATCTTTATATCTTCACAAAGGCTTACTTCAAAATAATGAGATCTATAGATGTTGCGAAGGTTTTTTGTTTCGTTATTTTTAGATTTACGTTCATTGAAATATATACAAACAACCTGTAAAGGTTTAGAAAGCGGTCCAATTTGTTTTTCATATCAGAAACATAAAATTACAGTAATAATTTATACAAGAAAATATGTACGTCAATGATTTAATTAATATAAAACATTAGTTGCTGAATTATAACCTGTTTTAATTTTAGAATATTATTTCCCTTGGCTTGAACAAACACTTTTCCAAGTGACTATGAATGTGTGTGTGTGTGTGTATATTTAAGTATATATATGTGCATGCGTACAATCTACCTATACCCATATGCTTAATATAGATAACGTTACATAAGAGCTTTTTAAATGACATAGCTTCACGTCCCACGAACACATTTCCCCCCTATCGTGTGGAGGCACGCATAGTGAAGATGCACTCGATGTGTTTAATCCTCAAATCGTAGCCTCCGTTCCAAGAATGCGGAATGCTAGGGAAGGAAGGATTTATGAAAAACGTGCGGTTGATAAAAAGAAAAGCGAACATCTGAATGCAGAGAAGACTCATGTCTGGGATCAGTTTTATTTCAAATGGATCGGAGCGTTGAATACATTTTTATGATTAATTTAAAAGATTGAAGATTAAAAAAGTAGATGAGGTTACAGTCTCGAGTCTATTAAGAATTCTAAACAAATTTAATTCACCGAAAGGTAAACAAAATTAAATGATATCCAGTGTTGACAGAAAATAAAGAAAACGTTGACTAAATAAAATTATGTCAAAACTGGAATGGTAAACTTAAAATTGGAATATCAAATAGTATTAATATTCTGAGCAATGTTTAATTTCATTATTAGTATGTATTTTAATATAAACCTTGTTAAAATTTATCTAGAATCGATTCCCAAATGGAACCTATTAAATAAAAGCCTTGTTAAAGCAATTCGAGGCATACGACACCCAATATTTGTGGAAAATATTTTATTTTGCATCTAAAACATATTTTACCAAATAGAGTAAGTTGATAATTAAATTCCTCAGTAGTAACTAAATGATAAATTATCATTGTTTGATAGTGGGGCCCCAAAACAATCAATTCTCTCGGCTAAAGTTGTAAACACGCATATTATCGAACCAAATCTCAACCAAGGATACGTAAATAGTCTATGTTATAATATTGTTAACAATGTGACTAGATTTTTAAATGTTATGTTAAATAGTTCTTAAGGTTAGCAGAATAAATACAAATTAAGATTAACTACAAATTACAATTTAATACTAAGATTATAATATAATAGATAATAGAAGATATTAATAATAAAATCAGTCACAAAATTATAAGAATTACAATTAATCCGCATCTGGATTTGTTATCTCATTTATTATTATCCCATCTATAACCATAGGACGCTAGTAACTAGGTATACTTATTTATGTTTAAGCAGTTTTATTACATGATGATAAAAAACCATACAAATAGGGCCTCAAAAGCATTCAGTACGCTCCGCCAAAAGTCGTATAACAACACGCACGCAACGTTACCGTAGCAATCCCGAACTCGGCGGCCGCCAATATATCATGAAGTTGTGACATTATATCCTATGTTTTAACCAAGGGTTACGCACCGCTGTGATTAGCAGATATATGATATCTAAAGCAATATATTAGCTGCGATATTAAATGTTAGTCGTCTGATATTTGTTGCTTATTGACTTATATATACGTTCCACATTTAGCTATGTTTATTTACAATCCGTTACTATCTCATAAAATATATTAAGTTCTATAAAGACCTAATATCAAGGAGAAAAAAAAAACATTTTTCTACAAATGCAAATCCCTTATTCAAACAGCTTAAAATGTTCCAGAGATACCTGCATAATATTTATCAGGTAAGCGGGTAACGTTCGTGATCAGGTCTCCGGCTAAGTATGTCAAAGCGAAACGAGTCCCAATTAAAACGTTCTTCCATTTAATTCCCGAACTTTTTACTTGCATATCAAACAGCTAATTATCACTTTGTAAAATATTCACGTAACACGAGAGTCAGTTGTCTTCGTTTATTTTAGATGCCTTTGAGTATATTTCGTCCTTTAGGTGCTCACCGAGCGTGTAAGTATGTGTAACCACTGTTTTTCACCCCAAATTAACGCTCAACGTTTACAGAGTTCCTTGAACGACGATGTATGATACGATTAATTGCGAGACTGCGAACGTTTAATTAATACATTTTTAATAAGCATTCTCAGGTTTTGCACATTCATCGTTCTAATTAAGAACGACTTTGTCTTTTGCTTTATCTTCAACATCAAATTGTCTATCGCTATGATTACCATTGTAGAGAATTTTGCACTTACAAACGAGTTTGGATCTAGATTTATTTTTTAATTAGTTTTATTAAGCACCATTAATAATTGTTTATCTGTCGTATGCTTAAGAGAAATTTGAATATTCCTTTAGAATGTTGCACGACACCTGATCTATGTTATTCCCTATTTTGCGACAAAGAGGAATTGGAAAAGTTTGAAAATTTGGGAAATTTTGAAGTGAATTTGAAATCAATCATTGCAACTTTAAATGGCCACACTTGTCAGTCTTTGGATAGAAGCCAGCATTGTGTACAAATATGTATTCCACACCAGGTGTGCTCGCTTTTGCCAATCCCTCTGAAGTCCAAAACGATATCCGCCTTTCAGAAGGATCAGGCACTTTTCAGACACAAAAAATTGGCATACCTACAGAGAAGTGAGAATCTAAAAATACTTTTATTGCCCAAATTGATCCGTCTGAAAGGGCTGAATAGCTAACGAGGCCCTGCAAGGAGAATTAGATTTAATTTTTGATTCTGTTTGCCTGTTCACGACTGTTACGTCTTAATTATTCACTGGTTCAGACGGTGCAATTCTACGTCAGCTAGGGTGGAATATTGAATGCTTATGACGTACAAATTTTAGAGATGATTTTGTTACGATCTTTTCATACCCCTTTCAAAGTGTTTTGCATTTCCGTAGACAAAATTGTACTTAAAGGTCGAAATAAATAAATTTCTAAAGAGAATTTATGAAATAATATTGATAAGACAATAAGCTCATTGAAGAATAGAGAGAATTTTATAATAATTGATAAAGCGTTCTGAATTAAAGGTGTAGAAAATGTATTAAAAACATAACGTCAATTACGAAACAATAGACGACTTGACATAGGCCCAGACACTTCATTTTATTGATCATTCCAGAGTTTATTGAACTCAATTGGCGTCTTATTACGCAACAGCTGATATGCAATCACAAAGAAGCGACATATTGTATTGTACTGACTGAGAACTTTGTCAGTTAAAAAGTACTTCAAACTTTTAATAGACAAATTATGAGATTTATTGCCTTGTTTGTTAAAGTATATTTCAGCTTTTTTCACTTCTGGAGTTGTTTAATTATTTTATTGTATTCGTAAAAGTAAATAAAATTTTATTTCAGGTGGTATTCTTCGGGTTTGTACATATTTACATTGCAAGAATGCACAACGTTCAAAATTGAAACATGGTGTATGCATGAATGGAAAAAAATGTTCGGTCATTTTGATATTTTGCCGAGAAATACAAAACCGTTACTAACACGGATTCAGATATGCCCCGGCCTTGTTTACACTCTATTCAAAATTTCAATCAAAAACATCCTTTGTTTACGAAATGTTTTATAAATAAAAATATGCAAACTTCTCAAACGTTTTAGCAAATAACTAACGTGCTTTGGCGTTATACATTTTTCTAAAAATGTTTTGAATTTCAAAAGATTATTTGCATATATGAAATTTCACTGTTTTGGTAGCAAATATCGCACCCCTGATGTAAAAACAAAATAAAGTGCTATTGCTTATCTAATTTAACTTTTTGTTACAAGATGATTAATATTCCTTATTATATGATTACTATTCCTTATTTTAACCATCATATAGTTTCGTATTAATTCCAAAAGTAATATCGTTCTCCAGGAATCCGTCAAGCGAATAAAGAAAGCACTTTAATATTAAAGTCTATAATGAGTTTCACAAAGGCATCTACGCGATACTGTTGTAATGTATACCGATCACTCCAATACCTCTGCTATTACGTAACCCATTCTTTCAGTCTTTGATCAAGAATTTAACAACGTTTCATTAATTCGAAATGCTCAACCACACGAAAGGTTCGCTTTCATTACTCGCACACGCGATCATTGTTGACTATTTAACTACAATTTACTTCAATTTCACCTTTGTCCTTTGTCGAGTGAAGTCTTTCGAATTCTTAATTTAGTCCGGGAAATTACAATTAAAAGATTTAATTTCACAGCAGACGCTAATAAAGTCCGCTGTAACGTAAAATTCTTAGTAATGTACGTTGTATGAAAAAGTATATAAACACGGCTGTTAAAAGTATACAAAAGCTTATTTTGTCTGTTAGGTCTTAAATAAGTTCAAGAGTGTTGGATTTACAACCACCAAACAATTAAATTAAGTAGTAGAGCAACAATGTAGTTGGCAACACATGACAAAGGGCAGTTTCCTCATATTCATCATACCAAGTCGGTATGAAATTCTATGATTCACATATGTTAAATTGTAAATTTAACTAAGCTCCAGAAATTAATTAAATTCCAACAAATAAATAGCATCACCGCTGGAAAAAAGGTAAGAAAAGAGGTATAATAATTAACTAATGTATCTAAACTTTCTGTACATTTATATATGCAGTTTAAGCGGGGCACTGTGAAATGGTCTAGTCACAATTCGTGGACCATTGACAATAGCTGACATTGAAATAAAACCAATTGTTAGCCGCTCGCAATAAGGTCTATGCAGCAAGGATTGCAATTAGGCCTCAATCTACGCATAGTTTTGCTGGAATTTCATTTGTAGCCCACCTCGGTCTCAGCTCTATTGCTGAACATTCCCGCGCTATCCCGAAGTAACTAATTGCTATACAGAATAATAAAAGTCATAATATAACCCCCGCTATGAGTTTTATTCTAGTAAGTTCTGTGCTAGAAAGAAGCCATAACCGCTATGTTCGTTTAATAAAGGATATCGGTGTTCCTAATTGTAGTAGTTAATACATATAGTATAATGCTAATAGTTAATCTATTCTGATGTTATAAGGAGGTACAATTATAGTTATATTATTACATTTTGATAAGATATTTAAAAAGAAAGGTATAATTTTTGTAGAGATTTGTAATCGCAGGACACAACTGATTATAAAAATTTTGGATGAAGAAACTCTTTTAATATCACCGAAAATAATTGATAATATTCGTAATTAAACTTAAAAACTAAAAAGCAAGTCAAAATAATAAGAGTTGACTGAAGCTTAAATAAATTAACAGATGGTGTCACTTCGTTGTACAAAAATATTGTTTGTGATTTTGATAATTATAAACTCTGTTTCAAAATCTTTAAACAAGAATGTTTAAATTAGGTTCTTGTTAGTCTATTTGAGTAAAATAGAGTGAAAAGGTTCTTCTAAAGATTATGAAGGTATTCATAATATAATTTGAAAGAATTCAAATTCTATAGTACTATATGCTTTTATGTGACGTCACAAATGCAACGGCATTTACAAAAGAGGAAAAAGAAAAAATTTGACAAATGGAAATAAAGAATAGGATAAAAAAAGGCGAGAAGCGTCACTTGACTTGGTTTTCTGTGGGATGATAGTACCACCTCGGTAACGACCTAATTCAGCCTTGTGGCGTGCCAATAAAGCCATAACTCTATTTAATATAATTACTAATTTTGAGGTAATTGAAATACAAGTGCAGAAACCTTTCAATTTATACGCAAACATTTGAAACATCAAACACTAACATCGCTCAAGAACTGTCGAACATTTGACATCGATATTCTTTCCTTAATAAAGGTCTGTCCAAATTGAATGGTTCGCGGATCCGCAGATCATATTTCAGCTAGCTCGATAAACTCGGACAAAGAAAATTCTCGCTTACCCAATTGGGTAATGGGGCAGCTTCGTTATCTCCACCCATTATGTCTGTCAGGATTGTGGTGTTCTATTTATTAGCGAAATCTTTAAAGGATTCGCGATAACAGATCAAAGTATTAATTTAAAAGGATTGGGGTGGTTGGATTTTAAAATCCACTTAGACAAATATTGAACATTTGGAGAATTTGGCTTAAAATAGGACAATTGCTCCGCTTGTGGTATAATTGGTAGATATAATTTACGTCTATAATTATCTTCACTTGCTTTTTAAGGATGGTTTATATCAGCTGTAACTATGTATTAAATTTGTCGTAAATCCACTAACTTCTAACAAGAGACAAAACTTTTTAAAAACATGTCTTAAATCAATTTCTCCTAGACACTGAAGATTTATTTCATTCTCTTACATCCGACTAGTTTCAAGCAAGTTCATAATAATTAAAATTTATAACTTATTATCTAACTTAAGAACTATTTAATAGTTTAAGTTCTTCGTTATATCAAGAAATAAAACGGTTTGTTAGTTTTCAGAACATTAAAGAAAAATACGTTCGAGTTTCTTTCAAAAGCATCGTATTTTCCAACGACTCTTGTTGTAAAACCAGCAGTTTGAAACTTGGTCCTTATTTGTTTTTGTGATGCACTTTACAATTACAATTCACCTCTTTATGAAGCTGAAGTGCTTTGTGGCAGCTACGAAATTGATGCCAAAATTATATAGTGTTCATTTATAAGCTTACTATTAAACTTTGCTCTTGTTTCATTGAAAACATTAATAATACATTACTTACCGACCTAACTACCGACTATAATAAAGAAAGGTATATTTTAACTATTTATAATTTTATACAATTTAACGAATCCCTCTTCTGAAAACGTAATCTGTCGTAAGCTTCACTACTCATATATTTGTTGCGAAGTAGCAATTTATTGAATAAAACGAGCAAACGATATACAACGATGGGTATTCGCTAATAGGCGGAGCGACCCATTCATCTCCTTTGCAATTGAAGATAAACCACATAACTTTTTAATTTAAAACGTTCGGTTTCATACCAAAAGAGACTTTATTAATCCGTGGTACGTTTGACCCGCACGCCCTTTGAGGGCGGTATTTTTTATTCATTCCAACGGATTCATTGCAGTGAAATTCTTTTTTAGATGTTTCTTTTCCCTCACGGTTGATCTAGGAAAGTCAGAATGGTGTCGGCTATTTTCGGATCTCTAGATTTAAGGGTCAATGCTTATGGATTTATGGTGTAGGCTTATTTTAGGGTGGGTTAAGTTCCGCAATATTTTAAGATGTTTTTATATCTTTGTATGGCATTGTTTAATTTAATTGTGTTTTAGTATTTTTAAACTGAGATTTAACCAGTTTATCAAGTATTTTATTGAATCATTATAATATTTTTTTATAAAAAATTATTATATAAATCTTAATGCCTCCTTTTTTGTTGCAGGTATGTTCATCTTTATAAGAAGGCGTAACCCGAAAGTATCAGCATACTTCGTATAAAACGCAAATTCCGCTTAGAATTGGTATGTATTTCTAACGGATTTGAGGACTAACTAAGCGACTCCAAACTAAGCGGACTATTGTCACAAACAATTGCTATTACTTGCGTCTCGGTGACAATTTGCTCGTAAGACCCAGAGTCTGGTCACTGACAGTCGACTGGCTTTAATTTTACGCTTTATGACTTAGGAAGCAGGCTATATGCCTCGAAGACGACCCCATTTTTCAAGGGTTTTAAACCTTATTGGATATATTTGATTTATTTTCTTCATTTTGGTTTTCGGTTGTTTTATGTAGGTTATGAGTCGAGGCAAAAAGCAAAATGATATTCAAAGAATATTTTTTAGAAATAGTCATTACCTATTAAGTACAGATAACGATAAAGATACAAATGTTTTCTTGAAGAAAAGAAGGATCATAATATACCACATATGTTTATAAATTACGAAAGTATTGGACGTATCTGATAGCAATTGACGCATAATTTTTCTATGTTTTATATAATGAACATTTAGTCTATTTACGAAAGCAAAAACACATAACATAACACAACAAAAAATTTTAATATCGTACCTACCAAAAGAAATCTAAGCACTTAGATATTTTTTTTATATTATGCTACATAGAAAGGTAAAATTATATAAGACGAATAATATACGAAGAAATGTTTGATCACCGGCGCGACGAGGACTTGACATGAGTGCATTGACGTCTACGAAGAGACTCTGGAGTATAGGTAACCTATACACCTTTCTATATCATTTTGTCTGGCGATGCAAATTAGCACTTCCAGGCAAGACGTTTTTAATATCCCTGAACTGCCTTATAGATTCTTAACATCGTTTAGAACAGCTCTATAGAAAATTTTAAACTTTATTGAACATGATATGTCTTTTAGGGTTGGATTTTTGAGTTATTGTTTAAATTTTACCGCTTTTTGTTGATAGTTTGTAACTTACATTCGATTCGAGCCTACTAGAAATATTGGGTGGAAGCCCTTTTTCATCAATAGACTTTCTAAATGTTTAACATGAAAAAATTAATTATGTTTTTTTAGGAAAAGTAATTGAGCTTTCTGGAAATCCATATCATTTTATTGGTTATATATCAACAAACTGTTAATTTACATAAGAGGAATATTTGTCAATAACGAAAACATTAACATGGTCTATAAAAAGTGAACATTACATTGAAATATGCCTATTTTCAACGACACAGTTTTATTACATAGTCATGGAGTTTTTTGACAAACTCGACGTTAATGCTCAGATCGCATGGTCTTGGCTGGCAGTAATTAATTATTTTAAAAGCTTCAAACTTCGACTTTTCGTCGTAGGTCTTTTTAGTTTTGCCTAAAATAACCTTTGGTACTTACTAAAGTTGTGTAGTACTAGCTATGATCAGCAGATTGGCGCGCATAAAACGCAGTGTCATTTTTTAATTTCATTTTTACACGTCTATGGTTAATAGATAGCCATCCTATACTCTATATATCTATGGACAATCATGAACAATTCGCCTATCTATTAGTAAAACAAATACATAAATGGACGTTTACTTCATCTTGTAATTGTATTATATTAGTTACTTTGCGTGTTTTTTTGTCACACAATATTGAAAAATTTCCATTTAACGTACACATTTTGTCAACAGCTCGTTAAGGACCAAAAAACTTATTGAAAATTCACACTTCACTTTTAATTTTGAACGGCTCTTTTTAATTCACAAAGTAAAACTTGTTGGAAACAATAATGTATGTAGATTGCCCTCGTAGCTTTAAATTGAATAATGTAAATTACTGCTACGGGAAGTTGAAGACAGTTATCGAAGATGTAAATGAATCATGGCGCGTGCGTTGTAAAGAGTTATGAGATTTTGCGCCAAACTTTTATTAGATAGGCACTTCGTTTAAAGACTTATAGTTTCGAGGCTAAGCGAAGCTTCATGTAGCTACATTAAAACAGATGAGACTGTTCGTTGAAACACACAAAACTGAAATGAGTAAAGAGATTCCAATTTGCTCGAACCGAGTCTAACGAGATGGAATACCTGTTCAATTGAATGATCACTAAAAGTCTATTAACTCCAGCCATTCACTGGGTCTTCGTTACTACGCAAATATTGCGTCTTTTTGTGCGACGTGTCACCAGCACTGGGATGTTTCTGCACCAATGGCACTAGGTTTTGAAACCAGTTACGACCGCTCCAACGCAAAGGGACGTTACGATTGGATAAACAAATGTTTTGTCATTCGTTTAAACGAGTGAAACAATAAAATGTAGCAAAGTTTTGTAAACGCAATTTCCGTATCATTGATATGCCTGTTCCGGCAGCGTGGGACAATATATGCATTTACGGGAAATATATACGTGAATTTCTTATTTATACACGTTCGAGTTGAGTTAACTTTATAATTGACAATTTAGACTAAATGTTTGTTGTTGCTTTAGATTATTTTATTGCGCTGGCGCTGATAAGGGAAAACAAACGCGTTCTGAAAATTGTTTGGAATTGTTTCGAGAGTAATTACCCGATAATTGAAGGCATATCCAACACGTTATTATTATTTCCACGAAAATATTGATATTAACGAACATATGAAGTAAAATGTTCCATTGATATTTATTTTTTTATAAATATTTTTTTTCAAAGCAGATTGTTTCGAAAATGGTTATTGATAATTTTACAGTCTTGTTAATATAACATTACGCTACGTTGGATTATTAATAAATACTTCCTAAAAAGAAAAAAATAATTATTAGTCAAAATAAAATTTTTATAGCTTTTTATAGCCGTAACAATACTCCCTAATTATGCAAACGATATCCTTGCAGACTAGGTACGAATCTAAGTTAATATGAAGTTAGATTACAGCAAAACGAACAATTCAATTAGAAAATGCATCAAAATAAACCGCCTACCGTTTCCCGAACCCGGCTTGGGGTCTCACCCTAAAGCAGCGGTCATTGACCCCTTCGTCGGCTCTCATGTTACTTTCATTAGAAATTCCTATATCTGTCCTTTTTATTCATATGAAACGATCTCTGCGATAAATAAATAATAATATCAAATCGTTTTTCATGTCGCGACAAAGTGTAATAGGTACTGCTTGCACGTGTGAAAGATATCTGATAACAGACTTTTGTTTTATGTAAAATTTATGTGACACGTTATTTTGTGCTGTATTTAACTCTTCAATTGAAAGGTCGATGTTTGGCTGTGGTATTAAAATCACGTGTTGCTGATTGCCACAGTCAAATATCGACCCTCAAACTTGTTTTATCTATACTCAACTAGACATTGGCGAAATTGTGATAACGCAGCGCCGCCATTTTACCAAGAAGAAGAAGAATTTTACAATTGTATTTACTGTTTGCCCTTAGAGGGTCAATCAAATAGATAATTAGAATATTTGCTACAATATAAAGTTTACTAAGTTAATAAAGTTTAGTTTTGTATACCTGCATTGCAACAAGTACTATTTTGAATATATTTTTAAAATGAAGTGTGCAAGAATCCCATACGGCATACCCAACGTTAGATACTCCTACAAACTTAAGCACTAGAAAAGGGTTGTTACGAAATCATTGCCAGATTTTGAAACTACGATAGTAATATATATTTATAACCGTTTTTTGACTTACATGATTCAAAATTAATTTAAGTAATGATTAGGTGTCTTGATTAAGATTTCAATAACACCTTTTAGATATTGAAATGATAATTATAACAATGATTTATACTCGTAGTTAGTGTTAGAAGAAGAGTTTGAGTTGTAGCAACAAAGGGGTCATATAAAGCGTTTCTTATCTGACATAAATATCGTAACACCTTCGATTGTGTTTTGTAAACAAAGTTGAAAGAGCCTACATTAAACGGCTCACACTAAAAGCGTAACTGTGTTCGGCAAATTGAATCAATTTGCAAAATAATCTGACGATATTGTAGACGTCAGTAGGCGTCTGCGAGTGGTGGATACTCGTTTAGTAATTGATGCGTAAATCGTTACTAAGCGATTCCTTACTTATTGTTATTTCAAGAGCTTTCGGTAAATAAACAACGTAATTTATTGTGATTCAACGTTTTGGTGTACGGAAGAGTTGATTTTGGCTTTTGAGGATTTTTTGTTTGTGGTAAACACGTGAATGCTTTAGGCGTCTAAGTTTATAAATGAATGCGTTATAGAATGTTTAGGCTGATGGAATTTTCCTTTTCGCACTTGATGCCTTAAGAATATTTTAACTTTTCACGTGTGACTTTTCATTCATTTAACCGACATTTGAAATCCAAAGTGGTTTCCTTTTGTTTACCTTTTTATTTTTACGATAGTAATTTGGGCAATTTATTACAAATTAGGTATTTAGGTATGTATACCTTATTTTAGGTTGAGTAGTAGTTAATGCAATATTTAATTACCACCATTTCTTAGTAATGTTTAATAGACTCAAATTTTAGTAAAGTTACTCCGGCGTGATTTTCGCGTAATAATTTTCGGGTCGGAGTGCGACGTAGAATACTTTATGACCACAAAAGTAAGCTATTCCCGCGGGAGTGCGCGATAATCGAGCTGCACAAGCTGGTGCAATAAAATATGGATCCACGGACTATATGTAGTATGTACGAGACACAGATATTGTCTGTGGTCATGTTCAGTAATGTAATAATGGCATACTATTTTTAGTTATTCTATATTTTGTGTACTGTTTCTTTGTTGTCAGTAAAAGTACTAGTGCTAAACTCTAAAGCTTTTTTGTAGAACGGTATGAATTAGTTGAATATTTCAACTGAATTTTTATTTCTTTCTTTTTTTTTCAATAGTGAATTATTAGGTAATAGAACATTGAAGAATTAAAATTGTAATTGATTGTTGAGTATATTTTTAATGTGTGTTGGTTATAACCGTTTATTTCGATTTCTGAATTTTATTCGAATAAAATTTTTCGCCTACCAACTTTGTTCATAGCTCCAAGACAAACAATTATAAATCTAAACACGCATAAATGCTTAACAAGGCCGGTATTAAAAAGTGACCATTGAACGACAAACTTCCCCCACGAAATTAATAATAATAATTTCCCTCGCGAAGGCGGATTTCGCATGACAAAGGAGTTTCTCATTTATTTTGGACAATTTTTGTCGGCCATTGTTCATCGCCCTCGCTGGCTAGATCTCAAATGCTATTGCCGGGCCTTTGCTGATGTTTAACAGCACCATTTGACGAGACCATTGTCATGAGTCACAATGTAATTGTTTACGAAGCTAAAATCAACTTTTATTAATGTGACATCGATATAGCTACATGTTGGAATGACTTTTGAGCTTCTAAAAAACCAGTAAATCTAGTTAATCTTTGGAGTATATAACCATCATGCCTCTTTAACTATAGCTTGATTAAAATTAATAAAAAAGTCGACTGCTCACTACAAAATGAATGCCCTTAATAAGTCAAAAATTCAATTATAGAATAATAAAAAAATGTACTATCTCGGCATCGCAATCACCACGATATCAGTGGTCTGGACATTCCCCTAGTAAGCCGATTATAATCGCGATAAAACACTAGATCCCCCGACCTTATCCGATCGCCTGTCAAAAATGTTCCCAATTTATACGGTGTTATACCAGAGGGTAGTTTTTGTGTTAGGAGAACGTAAGTCTCTAAGCGACTGAACTTAGAACAGTTTGATGGCTTTTTTTTCTTTCAAAACACATTTTATGCGTGATTCATTTGAGGCCGTTGACATACGATTTACAAGAATTTAAATTAAGAAAATCTTATTACAATCATACACACAATATAAATGAATCAATAAAAAAAAAACTTACTTTAATTTGCCATCAGTCAACAAGTAAATTTCCGGATTAACAGTCAAGTTAACTTTAACAGAGCCATGAAGGTACTTTCAAAAATACAAACGTCAAACTTTCAACCCAAAGAGCACTCCATCAAAATTTCAATCGCGGTTGAAACTCGTTGAAAACCGCTAAGCTTTCAGCGTTTCTAAATAAAACGTCTGCGTTATTTAGGACATGCTCGGATATTGTCAAAAAGTGAATGCTAAACGGCCTGAAAAGGGAACTATGCGATGTCAACGGATCCGTACAAATCGTTATTAAAACCCTGCTGTCCCGCTAATCTGGCTAAATGGTTTTGTCCTTTTTAATATAACATTGTTTGGCAGCTTGAAAGCCGATCGCTTTAATTAGTTCGTCCAAACAATATATTTGTAGGAGGATAAAAATACGTAGTAAGTATTCTTGGCCATTCTCGTTTGTTGACTCGAAATTGATAAAAGTATTTTTTATCGTAACACGTTACACGATAGTGATTGACCACATTTCTATGGACGTTAAACGAGACTAAGAAAGAGCGATTTTGGATAGAATAAACCCATATCAGACATCAAGTACATATCATATATATAAATACAAGCTATATTATATATACCCATACACAATACTTCATTTTTGTTCTTCGCAAGAGTAATTTATTATCACAATTTAAACGTTAATAAATAACATTTCTTGCTTAAGACGCTGTTAAATTTTATAACAAATACACGGCGAGACCATTATCCTTTAAACAAAATCTAATTCAGCTTTAAAATAAGACTTGTGAAATTCTACAGCAGTATTTCCTTTGGGATATTGCAAAGCTGTCGGCAACGTCTTGAAATAAAGCGAATAAAACACTATCTTAGAGACGTAAACTTGGAAATATAATACAAAAATGTATTTTAATATGATCCACTCTGTAAATCGTAAAAGGACTTTAATTTACTTTGTTTACCCTTTGCTGAAGAGAGAACAATTCCATATACCATTTCGTAATGTTGTGTCATCATAGCAACTCGTTGTGATGTGCGCCTTTTAACTTACATTTCTGTCTTTATATTCGTTAGCTTTATACTTACCTACTTGTGTTAAAATTATAGTAATAATGTTATTGCTTTTGGTTATTGATTAATTAATGTTGTAGTTATAACTTTTTTATAATTCTATGCTTGAGATAACGACTAAAATTTTTTTACGTGTACCTAAAGTCTGTCAGATAGATAAATGAAAAATAGTAGATATGTCTTTTAGTTATTTACTTATTCAATTTTTCTTTTTAAGACAGCAGAAAAATATGATTGATACCACCGAGTTCATGAGTTTTTAAATAATTAATACAGTTTCCCTGTCAACGTAAGGTCAGAATAATACACAATTTAGTCAGATATATTGTTTTAATTTATTAAGAAGTTTCATTGACTACTTTATTGGATATAGAGCTTATAGCAGTAAAGTTATTTACGTTATTGAAAAAGTACATTTTATTAAGTGCTCTCTGTATGACGGCCATCAGAGGGGATCATAACATCCAGAGTATGGGGGAACTCTGATATTTATTACCAAGATTAATGGTACATAGTCAGACGTATACTAGACGTGTCGACGGATTCGCATAGACGTTGTTTTGATGATTGATTTACGTCAACTTCCTTTGTGACGGGTGTATTCCTTTGTAAATAAGTTTGTTTTTCTTGTTGTGAATAATTTGGTGCCGTTTTGGGACTATTGTTATTATAAAAATATATTATATATTTCATATGCAAGAATAGGTATGAACGCTTAGCGCATACCGGAGTTTTTCTTGAATAGAAAAGTATTTTTTTACAAAAACCCTGTCACTGTTTTGAGAACATTCCATTAACGAAAGCGGGGAAAAATAACTTTGTAACCATGTCGGTCATGTTTTAGAAACGTATTTTGTGACTGACAATTAAACACCATTCATGTATAATTATACATGGGGTTCTGACACTGAACGGACATACATTTATATATATTTTTTTACATTTAATACGAAGATAAGTATTAAGCACGAGTACAGATAAATACCAGCGAAAGGTAGTCTGCTGTTTATCGACCAGTTTACTAGTAACATTTAAATATTTAAATGTATTTGTTTGTAAATAGTTTATCAATCAATTGAAGTCGACTTGAGTTCGTCTGATGACGATTGTATGTATGTAACATACTTGTCAGTACTGTTTCCCATCATTTGTCAGTGCGTAATTTGAAGTGTATTTAAAGTAAATAAAAATCGAGGTTTTTTAATGTTGGGAGCGTAATTAAGTCTCATTTTTTTTTGTTATTTCACATGACGAGAACATTCTAAAGTTTTTAGTTCATTTGATATATTCGATGTATGTAGATGTTAGATAGTCGATGTAGAGGTCGTTTCTGAATTTTGTCCGTTCCGTCTTGAAATCTCAAATCACGAGAATAACTTGTGAATATTTGAATTAAAATTGATCACCATAAATGCGAGATGAGGTGTGCTGTAAAACACAAGTATTCCCCGCGGGGAGGGAATTTTCCAGAAAATTTGTCGGCGTAATGACAGCCATCAACTGATACTGAATACATTGTGATTTCGTGATGGGAATTACGCTATTTTAAATTAAAAATTACAATTTGAACATCTCCTTGAAAAGAACTTGTTATAAAAATGTTCGAATAAACGTTTATAATATATTTTACTGTAACATTTGTTATTTATGTAGGTAGGTATATTGAGATAAATTTGTAAAGTAAAATGATACTTGCACAAGTATTTAAATCTTTTTTAAATTACGTTTTATGAGTATAGATGTTATTACATTTTCTTAATTATACGTTAATATTTAACAATGCTTCAGTATATTCCTTGATTAAATGGAACTTGGCAGGCATAATAAATCATTTTTATGTATTCTACCTCTATAGTTAAAGTTAAAACTATTGTAGCTACCGATCGTCGTGTTGGGACTTGGGAGTAAAGTTGACATCGGTCGCGTCACTGTCCTGGCACCTAGAAACCGACCCTAATAAAGTGCACGCCACTAGTAAACAGTGTCCAAAATGTCCGATTGGGCAAGTAAATCGGTCGTCGTACCGCAATTCCGCACACGGTACCTGAGCGCGTATTTGCACGAGCTGCGGTCTAGCTCCCAGCAATGAATAGTCCAATTTTCCACATTTTCCACCATTAACAACATCCGCCGTTATACGGGCGACGCGTCCGCAAATAATGGACACCCGTATAAATGTCTAAAATGTTTGCGATATCAAAAAATGCTTCGACACGCTTTTAAGCGGCGTTGGGACTTTTTCATTAGCCTTAATAGTTTGATACGAATCTAATTGGTAATTAATACTCCTCGTATGATATGGTATGCTTACTGATATGCTTTACCTCTGTGAATATGTTTGCTTGTGTGCGTGTGTGTGCGTGAACATTGGTTTGGCTATTATAGCTGTTATTGTTTTGTATTCTATTTACTTCCATTCGATTTGTATTCATATCGTAAGACATGTATGTTGAATATATTTGACGTCAAAGAAATTCCATCGATCAATATTTTGGAGGGCAGGGGAAGCATCCCTAACCCTAGATAAATTACATTAAATAAAAGCACTCATAACCGCTGTACAAACGATAAACATGAAGGAAGCCGGCGGTAACAATGAAGTTATCTGAAACTGCCACTTGTTTACGGCTACCTCATGTAAATAGAATATTTTCCAACGCTTATCTCTTAATGCTCACGAAATATTGAGGTTTCTTTCCGATTCGCGTTCAGTACGGTAAATAGTGACCTTGTTATCTTCGTACAGGAAGTTATTTCTCCAGTGTATTGAAATAAAAGGTGGAATATTTTTGTTCAGTTATAGACTAACAATAATATAATTCAATTCGGCCTGAAAATTTTTATTTTATTTTCCATAGAAACATAAGTCAACAGTAAAAGGATAAAAAACAAAAGCATTTGCATATACGAAAACACAAAGTTACACTACACTGCCTTGTTATGTGCAATATGACAACACTGTCAGAAACAGCAGACTTCCGCGCATGAAAACATAGACAAGAAAAAACAACAAACGTGGTATATTTTTAATCTGTGCCTTATGGCGGGTACGCGCAACAGTGTCGCTTTGATTTTCCGCAACTGTGACCGCGCTATTGATTTCCACTGATTTCGAGGGACGATGCTCTTTCCCGTTTTAATCGCGGGGTTACCGCTTTGCGGTGGCTTAGAAGCAAGATCATCATATTTGCTTTGTATAAAATAAGATATTCGGTCGTAAGATTAGAGTATTTCAATATTTGATTTAAAAAACTTAATAGTTTTTTGTCTTTATAAAAATAATCTTTGTAACAATTGTTGTTTACAATACACTGTTGACATTATGTATCATTATTTTATACTCTGTATTTTCTTTATAACATATGTCAAATTTAACTCTTTAAAACTGCATTCAAAAATGGAACACGAAATTATAGCACGGATAACTATTATCGAAGTAATCAAGCTTTGATTCGAGGGAGTCTTTTGTAATAAGTTCCTTTCTGAATAGAAAAAAAAACGGCTTTGTTACTCGCACTGCTGGTAGTCGATGAATGATGGAATAAAGGGAATAGCGTGAATTTTATAAGTTGTTAAACTTACGCGATTTATCGGAATGCTTTTGATAGGTAGAACTTGTCTATTGAAAGGAATCGTATTGAAAGCTGATGATAAAGTACAATTTGATATATTCTTAAACTGCATTTTATATTAAATTCAACGTGATATATCGTTATTTAGTTGGAAGATTTCTTTTGGTCTATATTAAGTATGAGATGAATTTTACCGATGTTAATCTGTATATAATTGTTTATAACTTAAATATAATCTAAAATCAAATAAATCGTTAACTAAAATGATTATGAACCGATAAGCGAGTGTAATTCCATCCTAAGTGTTCTCAGTTAACGCTGAACGGTGGCCAATGCATTTTTTGCTGTTAAAACTTTCCAGCCAAAGTTTTTCGGCTGCTCCAGATTCTTTGTACACCTATTTCGCTTAACAAGCTGTCGATAAAAACTTTGCCAGCTTTACGTAATTAGTGTTTTTGCAAATTCCAAGAGCCCTAACTTAGTTACAGGTTTTAAAGTAATTTATATTTTTTAACGACAGACTACGATTAATCTTAAACTTGAATAATGGAACTAGCCGTGCTGACGTTTTACACTGCTGTTAAATTTTCGATAAGAAGGAGGCACTGGTTTGTGAAAAATACTTTCCTAAAGTACTAGAAATATCTGCCTAACCGCCCTTTTTAAAGAGTAAGTGTATCTATGTATAAAATTAGACTTTTATGGGATTTTTAATTCAGTATCTTAGTAAATACCTAATAAATTGAGATTGTAACCAACGTCGATCTTCTGCCACGATTGGAGAAATCAAATAGCTAACGCGTCTTCACCCACTAGAATACAAATGTCTGCTTTAAGATTCCTCGCAAAGGACAGTCTATTATCGACTCAAATCCTACAATGGATATAAGGGGTAGAAGGTTAGGAGCAAGATGCTATCTTTATTTGAAAAACGTAGTTACAAGATAGTGTAATCTGGACTCAGATGAAAAAAAAAGAAATTAATCATACCAATAGATAAGTAAGCCTTTTAATGTGTTAAACCTGTCCGCCATCTAGTCCCATACTAAGCATAGCTTGCCTGGTACCTAGGTAACATATAAGTTACATATACATACTATTCTTTTGTAAATACGGAGTACATAAATCTAATACATGTATAGCAACATCCACACCCCCAAAAATATACATGTAAATTACAATATCAGTCGAGTGTGGTGATATAAACTCTTTGGAGCAGCTATGTGACCATTGTACCGAATGGTTAGTGATAGTGCATTATTCATTATTTTAAATAGATAGGGCCCATTGATAATTATGTAACCGTCATACAAGCTTCTTAGTTTCCATGTTAAATCTGACCATATAAGATAGTTCTCGATCCTAGAATGTACTTAGCAGAAGGTTAAGGGGAGAAAGATGACGTCATTATTCAATTGTTTGCGGCCTCAAGTGTTGAATTTGTAAATATTGGTGCGTTTAGAGGGAACATTTTTAGCTTCTAAATAGAGTCATGGTCTATTGTAGTGAGGAGGGATAAGTTACATACTTGTAACTGCGGTACTTATTGACCACTTTAGAGACGAAGGGGTACGATTGCTTCGTCAGCGAGATCGGCGCTTGAATACAAATTCGTTTTGGTTCATTCTGTTTCAAGTGATTGTGTTAACTATTTGCAAATACGTGCTGCGTATTTATTGACGATATAAGGTTGTAAACGCTTTAAGTATTTTCTTATGAAACGAAATCGATTTTATTGCGTTTTTATCAAATATTATCTTAGTAACTTTATTTGCCGTACCGCGGTTTTTATCCCTCACAGTCTTCGCTCCTGTATCAATACCAGTATAAAACTATGGACCAGTATCAGGATTACCCGAAGTATCGGGATAATAATTTAAATCTAGTGTTTAATCTATCTGATCGTTAAACTTCACCTAAATCTATACAGTAGTTTTAGAGTATAAACAAAAAATATACTTACATACAATATAATATCATTAAGAAATATAGTATGGTTTACAATTTTCCGACAATTTAAGATGTGACTAGTTACATATTGTCTAGTATTATTTATGATTACACAATGATATAAATAAACCAATCGATTCAACTGTCATTAATAAACACTCAAAGAACCCACGTTATTAACTGTGTATCAAAATAAAGGAAAGCTCTCATTTTTTGTTCGTTTACATTAAAACGTTTGGGCGCCATCTGCAAGTAATAGCGTCTCGTCTCGTATATTATTATCATTTATTGAATTTATCAAACCCTAATCCCTCTTGTGATAAATTGACATCCATTACGGGGTATGAGTATCAAGTTTAATGGTAAGATTTTAGGTCAAAGTCTTTTAAAGTTCAAACTGTTTTGCATGTTCAATGTGCCTACAGAAAAACTTCTTCGGGGATATACTATTAAGTGTTTTTTTAGATGGAGAGAGTGTGGACCGGTATACTATAAGCGTAAAGGATTCGTCCGAAAAATAATATTATTAAAAAAAACATAAACAAATATAGTATTGTACATACATATTGCTTTGTAAGATGAGCTAAAAATTCGAACCCATTACTCATACGTGTGTTATTAAGGCAAGCATGCAAAACAAATAAGGTAAAGTTAGCAAATAACACTACTAAAAAATATAGATTAAGTCTATTGTCAATTAAAAAGACAATATACACAGCCAGATGCCACAATTAACTTCAACCCGACGTAATTAAACGCTGCCTACCTTGATAAGACTCAGAGTACCGTTGGCAAAAAAAGTGTTAAAATTACTTAAATTAATTTTATACAAATACATTTTCTTAACGTACTTAATAGTATAAAAAACAACAGCTTATGTTTCAATAAAAAGTTTTGTAAAAATATTTGTTTTTGTATGTAGCCGTCACGACTAATAAATACATACATACTACATTTTTATAAGAATAAGATACCAGCATGTATATCGCATAAAAATGAAATCTGAATATCTTAAAGTTTTTTTTTAACTTTACTATCTGTATTCCCTTAAAGACCTACGTGATATGTAACTATGTTACATAATCTTCGTTTAAAAATAAAACATTAAATCCTTGACGTAAAAGAAACCGTGGAAACAAAATATAATAATATTAATGTTTGTAAAGACATCATCTATGTAGATCCTACCTGAATACATTTGAGGCGCGAACGTTGACTCGCAGGATCATTTTACAAAACGCAATTAAACTTTGACTTCATTACGAAAAATAGCCTATTTTTCGCTTCAAAATGGGCCAGCCATATTCTCTCCGGCCAGTCACTCCATTGTGTCTTTCAACAATAAAAGTCGTATTTCACCATTCGGCCATTGTAAGGGTCCATGTCACAGTTTTCTTTTAATTGGGATACGGAAAATATTAAGTGCCTACTGCCTACTTTGAAATTTATTTGAAGAGAAGACTATATAGTTTTTATTAAGAGCGATATGGAAAACTTATTATGTAGTATATACCTATCTGGAGGAATATATTTATAGTTGAGTAATAATATTGTAGCACTTGTAAGAGTTACCAATATTATGTTTATACAAAACGTTTTGAGACTATCTTTTCCTTTATGTTTTTTTTATTAATAAACGAAGCTTATGTTTATACCATACGTTTTGAACCTGTTATTCTATCTTTTTCTTTATGTTTTTGTAATTGCCTGTAAGATATTATTTTTTAAAGTAAAGATCGCCAGTAACCATTGATATAAGGAATCCAAATGTATGCGTAAAATTTTGAAATGTTGTACAAAAAATAAAACGTTTTATAAGTAAACGTAGGTAATATTCTACAAGATTTTTACTTGATGTATGCAGAGTTCGTTTTATAAAGTATTTTCACAAAGAGCTGAAAAATAAATTGGTGTAAAGTTTGGGCGTGTTATTTTTCGTGAGGACTATCTTTTGAACAGGTGCGACTGTAGGAACGCTGTATTTGCTCAAATAACACAGACAGTGAATATAAAGCGGGTAACTTTGTCATATAAAAACTATGAATTAAATGCAATTTACCATTTATTTGGTTTCGTTGGTCTTTTGACCATTTTTTCTATAAGTATATTTTTTATATGAAATGATGTTCTTTATGCTAAGCTTGCACGTAGGCCGGAATTTTACCGGCTCCTACCGGATTGTTATTGGCGTAAAGTTATGGCATGGCAGTAGAGAGATATTCTTGCTTCAATAATTGTAAACATCGGAATCGTATGTTCCCTTTGTCGTCTTCTTTTCTCCTCTTTGCCTTTTATCACCAATGCCAAAGACCAATGCAAATTATGCGATTGCCCTTGAGTGGAGGACAAACGCAGGATCAGGCTAACCTGCTCAGTCGCTTGTCATAGTCCAAAAATAGTCGAAACAAATTATTAACTTAAATTAAATGTTAAGTAGCACTTATTAAATATTTTCAAAAGGAGAAGCATCTGTACGTCACTGTTAACGTTCTTTGCAAAGAAGATTCTCAATGGCTAGTACCTACATCTCATTACATGCGCAGACATCTAATTTTATCTGCACTTATAGATTTTCAGCTACAATTTATTTAAAAGCCGTAAAACTGAATGGCAACAGACACGTCCGTCTTTGCACAGCGATCTGGCAAAATGCCAAGGGCGAGGGTGAAGCAGGGTCATCGGAGAACACCTGCAATATAAAATGAACTTTATTACGTACAATCAAAGTTCGATTTCCATTTTTTTCTGAACAACTTGAGATTACCTTACCTACATGAGCTTGCGAGACCTTATTAGAGTGCAACATGGTTCAGACGTTTGTAGACATATAATATTCAAATACACCAACACCAATACCATTGGATTATTCAGATTCATTCTATCAATAAAAATATTACTATGTATTAAATAGTCAAATTTGTAAACTCGTATTAGTGTTTTTTTCTTTCATTTCTTCTAGACATCTCTTTTAAAGTTTAATTAAAATCTGTCCAGTTGTTATCCAGCCTATTCAATAATTTGTATAGATTTTAATTCAGTGTTTTTTTTTTAGTAGAAAAGGCGATTTTTTTTATCATGTTTTTAATCTTAAGTTTGAATCGCAGTTATTAAAGTATCGAAATCTTAGTTAACAATATTATAAATCCTATAGAAAAATTTTTGCTAATTGCAATTTTAAATATTAAATAATAATTATTAAATAAACAATTTTTATTGAAATGCGCCATATTGAACTTCGTTTTTAGTTCCCATTTAAATATATTCATGCACTATATTTCTAGACTATTCTATCCCCACATGGTATAGTGTGGTGTGAAGCTTGGCACAGGCCCACTGCAATGCAGGTACATGACGTACACCATCATTTTCGTTTTGTTCACCCGTCGGGACACGCTTCACAAACACGCCTGATTTTAAAGGCTATGTTATGGAATTTGTTCGCCGGCTTCGTTTTTCAACCCATACAATGAATAGCCATTTACGAGAATATGCCGACAATATTTCTCTAATAATAAATATCATAAACAAGTCACAACCACCAGACAATAACATTAAATATCCATTTTAAAATCCCAAAATATCCTGGCGGTTCCACTGAATACTCTAATTAAACTAATTAGGTATTTGTGACGAGTCCGTTCTCTCTCCACTTCACTATAAGTGTTATTACTACAAGTCGCGAGAGCTCCCTAGCGGAATTTAATCAGAATAAAACGAAGGATTACTCCAAGTAGACAATCCTTACAAGTGGTAAATACTAATAGAAAACTAAATTTCATTATTACGTTTATTTAAAGCACCTGTACATTGCGACATTTGCGGTATTGTTCTCTTTGGCATTCTACGATATTGTCACGGAACGCTGCGAATTCTGGAAATTCTAGACATTTAATGCCGTTATCGAAGTGTTTGAATTTGGAATACTTCGCACGTGACTAGTATTTAAAGATTGTTTCTTGTTGTATTGTTTTAAGGTGTAATTTGTATCGGTGGAGCTAGGGTTGATGCGTCTCGAGGTGGGTTGGCAGGCGGCCAGCTCGGCTATGCGCTCCGCAGCAGCCTTCAGCCGCAATGCTTTATCTATTCAAAATTGAGAGCAGTAATAATAAAATTGTCTGGACGCGATTCAGAATGTCGGCTGCCGCCTCGTAACTAAATTGAAAATTTTTATTGAATGCTCTTAGAGTAATTGTGATAAAATGTATGATTGTAATAAACCAGTGAAATATGAGCCAATTTTTATAATGGATCGAGAATTAATAAGACTTTCTTGTGCAGATAATAAAGTTAGTTACACACACTAATATTTGGATCATCGTTACTTTACCTATAATATTCTGGGGTCTGATAAATTAATTTTGTGTCCAATGAAATTGAATGTCAAACTACAATACGGTTGGATATTTAATGAATCTAAACACGTTACAGCAAAAGCACACTATATTTTACAGAATCAACGCGGTCAACAATCAATCATTGGACATGACGTGTCAATAAGAGACCACAAATTATGTGCACGGAAATTAAATTTTGTCTGTCGTGTTATATTGCAACACTGTCCCTGGACGCATGTAACGGTTATTAAAATTTTGGTTAAATATTTCGAATTCATTTTTGTTAATTAATACCTGTATAAGCCTTTTGATATCTGAATAATTTTCGACACGTGTTGTTTGTATTATACTTGTATTGTGATACTGTAGATCATATCTATAATAAGTAACATAAAAAATAATATTACATTTTTGGACTGAGCTTCGCGCAGACAACTATAATTAAATAGAGTATTGATTATAATAATAAAAAAGAGCGAAAGTTAACTAATTAATTCGATGCCCGCATTTAGCTGAACACGATGCAATTCACATTTTCATACATATTTATGAAAGCTTAAATAATCTGCTTCATCCATTAAATAATAGTTTTAAATATTCCCGAATTTGTACGCGTCGCGGTTGAGAACAAACTTTGAACAAAGCTAGGCATAAATTTACCAAATGGCACAAATGTTTTTTTACGTAAAAAAGACGGGAGTGGTCGTAGTTTGCCTTTTGCACCAATAAATCGGTAGTTTCATAACTTTTATCCGGCCGGCTTATATCGACATAGATTCGTTGACTTTTTAGTGGAAATATTCTTAACTGTTACGCTTTTTGTGATCTTTTATATGTTGATACTTTTTCACTCATATTTTATATAGTCGAACTATATTTAATTGTGTGTTTGGGGTTATGTAAAAAGGTTGATGTACTGATTTAAGTAATTAAGGATGTATTTAACTTTTACTTACGTAAAAATGAATAAATATTTCAATGTGTTATTCACCTTTCTTGATACGATATGAGCAGAAAGATACTACAAAGTGGTAAGATAAGAAAATCCTCAGAATAAAATAGGAGAAATAAAAATTCACTCAACGGATTAAGGTTACACGTACCAACGTCCTAGTGCTAACATATTCAAACTATAATTCATACGTTACAAGAAAACACGAGCGAAACAAACAAGTTTCGTGAAATATTTCCGAGGAAAGCCCAGTTTTTCTTTCGCAGCCACTTTATCCTGACAAATGTGTGCTGCGTTATTGCGGCCTACGGACCTGGCCGCCGTGACGTCTATGTATTGTTCGAGATTCTCCTTTATTTCACGCTAAATTCACTGTGTTTAATTACGTGATTACGTATGTCCTGGAATGGCTGGTCGAATTCTTGGCCGCTAATGGACGACATTTGTAAGATACTTATTTGCTACAGAACAAAACTGCGGAGACAATTTCGTTAATAAAACAACGTTAGTTCTTTTGATTATCGTTCTTTTGTTTTTGAAAGGCAAAACAAATTACAAAGATATGAAACAAAGTCTACTCAGAAGAAGTTACATGTCTTATAAAATAAATATAAAGATATTTCAAGTGAGTCGAGTCAATTTATTATATGATCAAAGAGATTTTCTATGCAAATCTCATTTCTGAATCGCAAATAGTATTACTATCGCGGAAACACTACCTACTTGTGTCATGTGAAACCAATCTCGGCTGTGCTTTTCGTTCCCACTACATTTTTTTAAATAATATTCCATTATAGTAGATATAATTTTCTGCCTACGTAAAAGATCGAAATATAGCTCCTCATATTTTCAATTCCAATAAATATGTCTCACTTACTTTCCTAAATAATATTAACAAATTCCGAACTAGCCAAATAAGTACGTATATCCAGGATCCATTACAAATTACCACAGCATCTGTCGTACAACGCCCCAATATGTGCATTTTCAGATTGGCTGTCACTTGTCATGACATAATCTGCTTTCCCACCGTCTAGTCCCTTTCTAGTCCACACGTCTCAAGCACAAATTGAATCAATAGCAATTGATTGTTTCCTTCATGTGCACTTCCCTCCTACAGATTAAAAAGAATTCCTCCTGTGCTACGTACGGGCACAGATAAAATTGAAAAGAGTTTTCCAAAGGCTGCGATTACGTTCTGATTTTAATTAGCGAGACATGTATTTAATTAATCTTTTATAAAACGGTTCAATTAATAGCGCTGCGTTGATGTACGTTTATTATGAGGCAGATACGTTGACCGAGGTTTAATTTTAGCAGCGTGTGGACATTTATATTAAGGCTATATTAAATTGTCTTTGACAGCTCGTTCTTAAATTAATTGTAATGTAGTATAATTAATTATATTGAAGAATTTAAGAGCGATAATTCATTGTCTTATAATTTAAAGAAGCATTTAAATTACGATATGAAAAATAATAATTAAAACAGACATTTTCTAATTATTTTTTAGCTTCAAATAACTGTCTAGGTATATATAGATACTAACCTCTAAATTCCGACATTAAATATAAATCTCATTCCTTAAGTACTTTTATTAAAAGTAACAAATTTATTAAAGCAAAAGGCAAACGAAAATATGAATTGAAAATTCGTTTTTTCGGTGTTGCTAATATATTTACATTTAGTTCGTATGTTCTGATGTGAAACATGAATAATTTTCGAAATCAACGAATTTAATACGTGCTGTGAATACCACTTCTGCTAGTTTACATAATATTTGTACGCATTTTTCATTTATATGCCCGATTTAAATGAAGTGACGTAATAAGTGTAAAATTGTTCATTGGACGCCGGCAATGAAAATAAAAATTTATGAGAGTACAAAAGCAGCAATGGGCTATCAATTGTAAAAAATATCTATAGCTAACTTAATATTTGTAAACAAAATGGGATACTTTTGAAACCTTAAAACTTGCAATAGATGAAAATTGGTGAAATATTAGAGCTGATTTCAAATAATGGATTATATTTATTATTCTATAGACAGCGAAAATATTTCTGATCGTCTAGTAAAAAAATCATGATAAATAATTTAAAGAACGCTTTATTGAATTATATGAACTCTACGACCTTGTATCCTTTTAGTAAATTACCGTGACCTTAACTACTACACGTTCATAATGAAAGAACAAAATTTAAATTAAAAGTTACGACTAACTGTAAAAAGATATTATATGTTTTAATATCGCATTATTTTGGCTATAATGTGGCGAAATTTTAAACAGTTGGTAAATATCTCGAATATAATATTTGTTTGTTCATTTTGAGGGCTTCTTATTATTACTTTACTTTTAGAAAAATATCCTTTGGTTAAACTATTCGAGATATTTTCTAGTATGAATGTGTCAGTGAGAATTTCATGCATCGTAAATATTATGTTGATTTAGATAGAATCGTATATATATTTTTTAATACTCTATGGGCTTGCGCTTGACCACGGGGTGACGGGTCGCCTGGTGGTACGCGACGTCGCGGTCTACGATGGAGCGCGCATAATATATACGTATATCGATTATAATAAATATTTTGCAAGATTGTAAATTAAGCATTTCGCAAAACATTATTTATTACATAACAATTTACTTTATACTAAACGATTATAATGTATTAAAGTGAGTTTGCTAAATTGTAGACTAGCATGACGGATGATGATTTTCTATATAAAGGAATATTTACAAAGCTACATAATGCGAAAATAAAAAAATACAAACCATTATAAATTATGCTAATCGTTTTCTTCGCTGGTTACAATTGTAACAGTTACAATACTAGTTTAAAATGATTTCATTGGAACGCCACTTCACTAACTAAGTAACGTCTACCTCCCACATAGGGAACCTTAAACGAAATCCACAAATATTTGAGGCGTTTTTATTCAGTAATATTTCACCCGGGTCTGAAAGAGGCAGCGTATGAAGCAAGTTATTGCCAGTGTTATAATATATTTGGAAGGTAATTTATTTAGGTTTTATTTGCTTTTGTCCGCGGAATATTTGGTGACCTCACCGCATTTTCTGGCTATGATTTGTTTGGCTATATTGTATTTTTCCTTATCTGTTCACAAAAGGAAAATGCGATTAATTCGTTTCGCAAAGGTATGTTGGCTTTGTGTACGGTAATTATGTATCCTGTGGGCATGTCCCTATTAAATTATTGTATTCAATCGTAGGTACTATTATCTTAGAAATGACTCAACAAATATCTTAACGATACAATTTTGTCTTATTGTATCAAAATGAAGACTTTAATTGACACTGAATAAAATAATTTAAGTACCTAAACAAAATTCAGAAACTTCTAGTTCACGAGATCAAAATGTGTCTCCTTAAAGTCTAAAAACGGTATTTATTTTCAAATTATTCCTATCAGTTTCACTTACATATACATGCAGACATACACAAAAAGTTTATGATTTTTATTAAACATTTCATTTCTGCATCGATTTTGAAAGTCGTCAACTGCAATATAACCAATAAATTAGCCGAGGTGTCGGACCAGTCACACGGATAACACACTCCTCGAAAGGAGCAGCGATGAGTCAAATTAAATGAATCGGAAAATTGAATAAAAGAAAAAGGGTACAAGGAACCTGACCCTTAGCCTCGGAAATTGTTAAGTTATTTTTCTTTAATTATAACTGACCTGTGAAGCTTCTGACAGCGTCGGTATTGGGTATCGGTAATTAAAAAAGTCTTTAATGATCGAAATTAAGGCGACCTCGGAGTATTGAATATAAGAAAATTATTATAGAATTATTAAAAGGTAATTTCACTCGAGTCAAAGAATACTTTAAGTAATTGCTTATTTAAGAGCTGTGACCTAAATACTTTTGTGTCGAAATTGAATGAGCTTTAATTTTGTTGGTATGAATTCACGTAAATACAGCGAACGTTTTATCGGACTGCTTTGAAATATATATTAATTGATTTGAAAACATTTGCCCAATTTTATGTCTTTGATTTAAAAGCTTAGTATTTTAATACGAACATGTTATGGTGATATCTATTGTTTAATGTTTTTCTATATTTCTAGAGGATTTACAGATAAAATCTTTTTATTATACCCTAAAACTTGTGATAAAAGTACATTCTTCAAACTAAGGTAAACCCACAATTAACTACTTAAATAATGGCGGGAACTTCAAGTTTCATCACAAAAGCATCCATTTCGAAAAACTCAAGATTAAACTAATGCTAGATACGTATTTACAGAAACCCGAACAAAGTCTGTCGTAATTCTTTATCTTACATTTTGTCCTGAGCCTTGTTATCTTGACGAATGTGCCATATTGCCTGCCGTAGCTTACCTTTATACGATAAGGTGTAGCTGGGACCTATGTACCTTCCTTCACATTCTTTTGTATGGTTTTATATCTTTAGCTACTTTTAAGTCTAATATCATGATTAAAATGCACCTAAAGCCAAACCAAGATTAAAGTCTTTTAGTCCTAATTTTTACTCCAAAGACTAATTTAACAGCAACTTTTATAATACTATAATTAGGAACCATTTAATCCGTCAGACGATGTCGTGTCGAGTTCAAAACGGTTTGAAACGAACCAATTCTATGGCCGGGCCATGAATAATTTTAGTAACATAGTCGTACCAGTCTGCGCCGTAGCTAAATGGGCTGATAATAAATCTCAATGTCCTAGGATTCCTACGAGATTACCGGCTAGCACGCTAACGTAAGATGCAATTAATTCTACGCATATGTTGTCTTGAAGTTACGTCACTATGCTTACACACGCCGGTTGAACTAACAGATTACTGTGATAAGATACGTGCTCTGCGCAATTAAACGTCTGCATTGTTTGAGAATATTTGTTATCTATAACAGTTTTTCATGGACAACGTTTCCTATTTGACATACATCAAACCATTTGGATTGAAACGAACATGGGACTAGTTTTACGAACACGCAATGTACTTTGAAGTTAGCGTAGTTATCTTATTACTTCAATATTCTAAAGAATATTCAACCGTTATTGTAATCATAAATCGTTATAGAACATTCATAGTGTTTCATATAATTAATATGGAAGAAAGCAGACTGCTTGTATTACTTGTGAATAAGCAACAAAGTTTGTTATAACAGCCTATAATTATTATAACAGCGGATGTCTCGCCCACAATTAAAGACAGGAAGAGAAAGATAAGAGGGAAGGTAGCCTCGGGCGATGAAAATGATTTTATTTGTTACCGGGTCATGACGCGTTGTTTGACTATATGTTTTTTCAAATATTTAATAAAATTTGTACAATATAGCTACTTAAGAATCTACTGGAATGTTTACTGTCCTGTAAATCCATACACAAGACTTTAAAATTATACATAGGTATAACTCCATAAGAAGGGTTTTACCGATTTTAATGATCTTGAAACTAAACTGTACTATTAAAGTATACAAAAGCAAACGCAAAATAGTAAGGCACGGGTAATTCAAAGTAATATTCATTCATTAATTCTTAACCATTTGTTATACTATATAAAAACATATAAATAACTAGCGTCGTTATTTATATGTTTCGTTGGGCATAATATTACAATGGCAATAATGTGGCTTTCTATTGGTAAAAGAATTTTTAAAATCGGTTCAGTAGATCCCGAGATTACCCCTAACAATTTAACAAACACAAACTTTACTTCTTTATAATATTAGTATAGATTATGATTGCTTGTTGCAATAGCTTATTAATCCAACACAATAGTATAAGTAGAACAATAGGGTTGGTATGTTTACTTTCTAACTAGTGAAACTGTAGTGAAAGCTATTCAGTAATGAACTGCAATTAATTGATGTTTGAATTGTGATCGAGGATATAAATGAATCGGTACTGTGTGCTGAAGGAATCGATATATCGAGTTAGAAACACAATATTCAAGCTAATATGAGTTTTATCATACATAATATGTGTCGTTTTTTGTAAGCTTAATAAATTCTGGAATCACTCTAAGATGTCTTTGTATAGTACTGTCATTGATATTATATGAAATAGATATATTATTAGCGCAAAATTTGGAAGACGCAAAGACATCCTAATTAGGACGTCTTACCTTTAGGTGATTGGTCGCCAATGCATTCACGCGCAACTGACAAAACTCTTTTTTTCTTGTTTATTTTATCATTTATCTCTTTTCTATCGTTTTGACTTGTATGTATGTGTGCTGGCGCTGCTGTGCGGAACACTTTTTTCGGTTGATTTGTATGGGTATGACATATCTATTATATAATATCATTGGTATAAATTCAGAAATTACTATATATATAGGCACTATAAGATATACTAATTGTAACCATTTAGTTTGTTTAATACGTAATTATCGAATAGTCGTCTTGCAACCAATATTAACAACTTTACATTTTTGTAAATAAGTTGTTTAAAGTAACGACAATAGCAATTTAAACAAATTCTACAAACTAAGTCCACAGATAGAACTACGAACATATAAATAATGTAGAAATCATTTGAAACGATAGCCTGCACCATTTCCAGTGCACTGGTCCAAGGGTGGTCATTAGCCATTGAGTCCTATGCACTAAGGGTCTACTCAACCTGAATACAATTATCCGCTCCAGGATCTGTTAGGATTAAATTTTCAGCTCCAATGAATCTCGTATTCCGGAATTCCACGACGTTAATGGACAATTAAAAATAATGACGACGCTTTAATGATGATATTTTACATATTCTAAGGGCAATTGTATAAACAAGCGAATAATGTACGGAAATATAATTCGTTTCAGTAACGAGGCCAATATAAATGGAATGTCAAAAGTAATATAGGCCGTGTTAAATTAACAATTTGGTAACATTCAGATTGAACATGATTCAAAGAAAGTTCTTACAAGGAAAACGTTTTGTGCTTCATCGTGTATGATATTATGTATAATATGTAATATAATTGTTTGTTATAAAGGAATTTTATAATTGACAAAATTCAATATGTATAAATGGTCGATACAGATTTAATTTTAATAAATTTTGTCTCAATTTATAAAAAATCACATTCTTGGAATATTAAAATCATTCTAGAAGGCGAACAGTTGCAAACGTATCTACTTTTTTCAATGTATTACATTCGATTCTGATATATAATAGATATAATATAATACCTATCTATGAATAGCTGAAATGACTGGATTTTGTTAAAATAATTTGGGGCATAATCCTCTGGGACGTGAAGTTAATCCCATTAAGTAATATATTCAAATATGAGGGGAAGAGTTCAATTAAGCATGCTATTAAATTCGATCTCCAGATACCGACATATCTATTACAAGTCATATTGAGTCCACTTATGTGATTACTCTCGGGCCAGGTCTATTGTACTCTCAAATGTTATTATACATATGTCATTGAATGCTCAAGTAAGTCCTATAATGTTCACAGCATGTACCAGTGGATTTCGGTATAGAAACATAGACGTTAAGTATATACATAGATTTTAAAGCGGATACAAATCAATATATACAATTATGTATTATTTTCATGAATACGGTAAAATTTCCAGGTCTGTTTTATCAATTACGTTCATTATATATTTTAAAGATGGGATAGCCTTTCTATTAGAGGTATAAAATGATAGTATGAATGAACTAGTAGAGAATTTTTTTAATAAAAAGGGTTGGTGCAATGCCTTATTTTGCATCGACAGACTTTATTTGCATAGTAACAGATTTGTTGACATTTACAAATTCTACACGTGGTGGTCGCACGTGACTCGTTTCGGGAAGTATTGGCACATTAAACTTTTCCAATATTCAAAAGATGTAAGTACAGTTTCATTTCACCATAGCCATACAATAAGTCGCAGTAACTGTAGCACTTGTTACACTCGTCGGCCGCCATTGTACCGGCCCCTTTGTTCTTCCCAAATCAAACATGGCGACGCATTGTTACCGCCCCCTAGCGGTTCTTTAAGAGAAACTCCAGTTTCGGCTATGCAACTCTTTGTTTTTCGTTTACATTGCTAGCATATAATTACTGAGTATTTAAAGAACAGCTCGGGAAATTGCGTGGAAATTATGAAAGTGTTATTTTCGCGTCTGTACGCTCGTTTGAGCCACGTAACATTTTTATATTTCATTTACGTGAAGTAAACCTTTAGTGTTAAAAGGCAGAGCTTTCGAATGCTACCTATGTATTCATACATTTTTGATACTCATTAGCTTAATTGGAATGTACGAATCTGACGTTATTTATTTATCAAAAGTTTCGAACGCAAAATGAATATAGGTAAAATTTTTACCTCCGTATATACTGTATACATACATCAGTTTGTAGATAATATATTTACTTGGTAAAAACTAATTTAATAAACAAAATTAAGGTAAATCAACTCCGCACCTCCACGCCACAACTATTAAATTCAAATTTATTACTTTGACTAATTCAGTCTCAATGGATACGCAATTTTTGGGCCGTTATGCCCCCTTCCTCCTGTTTACCGCACCCCCGAGCTACGTGAGTCGAAAACAAATTCGTACATTTGTAGAATTCGGTATTTGTCCGAACACCCGATTCGAATAAGATGGACAATGTTATTGTGAGAAAATCTTGTAACAAATTTATAAATGTTCTGTTGTGCTTTGGAATTATACATGCGGTACGAACTGACGACGTAATTATAGCATTTATATTGTTTTTAAACGTTAAATTAAGACTTTGAATCTAGTGCCACTTCGTCAATTAAAACTAACTGTCATTTAAAATCTTATCTTTTTATCGTATCTATTACTAATATTATAAAGAAATATTTTATAAAATACATAAAAAAATAGTTTGTGTGTTTGTTAAATTATAAGGGGTAATCTCAGGATCTACTGAACCGATTTAAAAATTTTTTTCACCAAGGAAAGCCACATTATTAATGATAATTAACATTATGCCCAACGAAGTGGACACGGGCCAGCTAGTCGTTCAATATGTCTTCGATTATTTTATGATACTATGTACCTAGAAAATAATAACGATACGTTTTATCACAAGTGATCAAAAGCAATTTGTCGAAAGGTTCTTCGGAAAGAGATTGGATCCAGCTTTCCAAATAAAACAACACAGTAACACGTTTTAAAATATTGACACGGAGCTTTGTCTCTAAAATGGAATAGTTTATATCACGCAGCGATCTGACATAACATACGAAATTTACTGCGTCCCACGTCGACCCACTATAATCCAATTACCAAGCGAGTTATTGGAGACCATTTTCACTATTTTCATACAATGCAAGCCCATTTCATGTATATGGAGTAATTATTATTGTTTAGTTAGGGTCCGAACGCTCACCTCACGTTAATGGCGAACTAATAACCACTATATCGCCGCTAACTTAAGACAGATAATCGCTTTTTGCTGTAATTTATTATGAAATATGAATATAAGGTTTAAAACGTTATGTTTAGAAATTAGTTTTCTCCCTCGGGTAATTGTAATAATGTTCGTAATAAAATCATATAGAGAAGTAAGCCTTAGTAGCCTGTATTTTCTCAAGTTAATATAGAAGGGGCTTGAATTAAATTAAAATCGTATGAAGAGGCTCTCAACGTAAATATTGTTGTTGCACCCTACAAATAGTCACTTATAAATGTAAGTAAGATTTTCTATAATGTTACTCATTATGTAAGGCATATATCTCGAGTGCTTCTGCTTAAATTATACTTTTAGTTAAATTTTTTAAGCTCCTGTAGTGTTTTATAATCTCAAGTCTTCCTTAAGAAATGTAAAATATAATACAATAAGAATTATCCAACTCGAAGTAGTAGTTGCCAAGATAAGAGCGTTCATAGAAACAAACACTTCAGCTGTATTAGAATTAAATTATATAGAATAGATTACAAAACCAAGTTACTCAGAACCTTAGTTTCTTGAGCATCTATCTACGTACGAGTGTATAAATCTTAAATAAGATACAAACAAGACGCAACGATCAATTGTGCATATCTTAGGGGAAGGGGCGAGCCGGCCAAGACATACTACTGCAGGGGGTCAGTAAAATAGCAAGCATAGCTGTGAAACTAAATAAGCGTTGGCGAAGATTTATTGTTTGTAATACAAAGCTCAAAGACCATTTGTCAGCTACGCCTCGGTTTAGAGGTAATTGAAAACGTATTGTCTGCTGAGACCCTAATTGCATCTGAGACACGATATTATAAGTCGTACGATAGAAATAGTTAGTCACGTTAAAGCCGGCATCTGAAAAGGAAATCATTCCTCATCATAAACACTAGCCAGGCAAAAAAATCTCGGAGTTTTAAAAAGAGATAAGAATAGTTATAAAGACGAGATTATAAGATACCATATAGAAGGATAAGAAGGGAGAATGAGTTAGCGGCGATGTTTACGTAATTATGAGAATATTATCTATCTCTATCTATGTATCTCGTGTTTTATTTTGTAAGAGAATACAACACCAGTACCTAGCTAGCCTTTTTCAAGAGATCAATATTGCAGATATATGAGAATCTATCTGTATTGAATTTATGTTCTGACTACCTACTATAATTAAGAACTGAACTTTAAAGACAAAAGAGAAAGATTTAAAGAATGATTCATTTGTACAATGAGTTAGTCCTACGACCAACTGATATTTTATACAGTAATAAAGTTACTCACTTATATTCTAGGTAAATTAAAGTTACCCGAACTTGTATGGAAGTGCCATAAACTGTCTGCCAAGTTTATTTGCTGACAGGACAGGTAACCATTAAGATTATATCAAAGGAGTATTTGAAACAAACATGTTTGGACGAATCCCGTGTGGTGGAGATAAGGGGTGAAAATTATAACAATGGCGTTGGGATGCTAATTTAGAGGCACTGTTGACCCTCACGGTTATACGATGAGTCCTTAATAATACCTACATCGTAAACGCACGATCCATGTAAGTTCAAAATTATTTTGTTTATTTATAAATGTGTTATAGATCAGAAAGTTGAACAAAACAAAGAGAAATATAGTAAAATAAGACATATAAATGCGGTCTTATGGTTATAAGCAAGCATGTCTTCCAAGCAACTATATGTATAGAATAAAATATGATAAGTAAACTGATTTAGCGAGTTTAAAAAAATAGACTTGCATTAAATGCATTATATTATGTGCGAATGACGGGCGGGTCGCTAGTATTGGATTTATTGATCCTTAATTAATTAAAAAAACTTTTATTTACGATTTAGAAATAGAATCTTTTAATTACGCCTCCAGTTGACAGGTTCCGGGAATCTCGGGAGCTCCGAAGCTTTTAGCGACTCCTGTTTTAAACAAATTAGCTATAATACGGCGTATGCAAAATAAACAAATCAGTGCTAAGCACGTTATTCCAGGCATTATTGTTTAAAACCTAGTTTTGAGGATGTAAAGTGCTTTTGTTATGATAAACCTTTGTTTGATATAATAAACTAGCTGTTGCCCGCGACTCCGTTCACGTGGACTTTCATATAAACTTTGACCCCCTTCTCCCTTTATAACCCTTTTTTTCCAGTTAAAAAGTAGCCTATGTTAAAACATAGGTAGAGATAAATCTCAGGCTCTCTTTTGTACGCTCATCTGTGTACCAAATTTCCTTCTAATCGGTTCAGTAGTTTTAGCTCGATGGAAATATAGACAGACAGAGTTACTTTAGCATTATAATATTAGTATGGATTATTTAGGGAGTATTAGAGTGTTTAACAAAATATATTAACCTAAAATTCTGTTTGTTTCAGGTAAAAACTGATTTTCTTCGCCTTGACGTGATTTATGGCAAGTGAAAGTCGTATAAAGCACGCAGTAATTTTCAGCTGAAACATTTTATAACGTGTTTTAGTGACCAGTAAAACTTGAACAAAGCTATGATCGAGGAAACGAGAACTCAGTGAAACAGCTGCCTCGATATGGTAATACTAGTGGAAGAGTAATCGACGCTGATCTACCCATACGATACTTAACGTACGTGCAATAAAGCTGCATAATAGATCTACATAACGACTACTTAAACAATTTGCCAGCTCTCCCGACAAAGGCAAACTGATAGGGTTGTGCCTCATACGGTTTTAGAATGCGTTGGAAATGCGACTGGAATTGTGTCTATTTAGATTCTGGGTTTGAATAAGCACGTTTGTATGAAGAGGAAAATTAATAGAAAATGTTGTTTTAAAAGACGCTTCGCATAGGGTTGTCACTTATCGGTATGATAAGTAAATTTGGTAGTGAGGCATTTAATATATACAAAATATTGTACGTATGTAAATATTGGCCTTAAGCTGTGGCTTGTAGGGTTGTAACTTATCAATATGACAAGTTTTTTATTATTGTGAATTTAATACTGTCACTTTTTGGTTGGCATTTAGGCTAGATCTACTTTCAAACATAACCGCATCGTACAAGTAATTAAATTAAGAAATATTTCCGTTAATAAATATGACTAGAATTTTAATTATTTATTAGTCATGTTGGCAGCCCAACACCGAGCCAGGGGTACCAACATCACTCACACTTCGTCCCAGACACTTATTAACGAAAGCTAGCAATTAGAGCCGACACTCGACAATTGTTTCAAATCTCTAATATTTGAGTGGCGTTTAATAATACTCTTCAAATAACAAGACAATTTCGTGTTTCAATTATTTCCTTGTTTATTTTAATAGCGAGGTATGTTTCTTTTGATGTAATTAAGTGAATGTTTCGCGTATCACATTGAACCCACGTGTAAATTTATTGTTTGTTGAACAATTTCTTTTTAATTTATTTTAAACTACATACATATTAACACTAAAAAAATATATTATAAAGGGTCGTGATTCGAGGGCATACTAATACTTAATATAATTAGAATTTCCAAAACTGAATCAGAATGATAATGATATGTATTATTTACTATATTCGACTGGAAATAGCAATAAAATAATTGATAATGAATTGACTTCAGGTAATGAATGTACATCCAAAGTTTATTAAACAATCCAGTATAAATAAGGTAAACGTTAAAATAACCTGGCAATCTCTGAGCGGACTGAAAATACAATTATTTTCGAAATAACGTTAACCGTGATCTGTATAAAGTATTGCCAGGAAGTTCTTTTGCAAATGCTATTACTTCTGAGTTTTTTCCTCGAAGGCAACACAGGGAAATCGTTTAAGTTAACTCGTTTGCCTGTGAAACTTGCCTTGTGGTTGGATTACAAAGACAAAACTTACTTCGAGGCCGTCCATTAAAACTCCAATTTTTGGTCTAGCGTTTTTTGTTATTTCGATACTTTTAATTCGATAATGGCATCAATGAAACTTCAGAAAACTTGGATTAGAGTTTTCAGTGCAATATTGTTGAATATTCAATAAATAATTTTATTATATGGGACGAAGTTTCTTTCTTCTTATTGTTAAATTTGGTTATACCTAATAATTACAATTACCGTTTTAAGGAAATCAAAATCTTTTTTACTATGTTAAGTAAATGACAAATCTACGATCTGTTTCGGTACATCACACATATATAAATTAATAATTCAAAATACATGGAGTTCATTTGTTAAGTGGAATATAACATTTTCCAACTTTGCTTAAAAATGAATAAATTACTTTCGTAAAAATAAAACAGTTGTCAACATAAAACGAATCAAGTCAAACATACTATACTTAATACCGCAAAATCCTGATCCAAATGGTAAAACCTCAAAAATTTGTTAATTAAGCATTTAATATGTACAAAATATTGTATGCCCGCAAAAATTTGGCTTTAAACTGCGGATGGTGTAAATTTGCATACATTTTCCGTACACGTACGTCATTTCTCGATCGCAGTCGAACTTGATTTATATTCAAAGGCAATTAATATTTAATTTGGTGGTGGTTTTATAGCATCGGAAGCAGCTCTAGTCATTTCTTTTTTATCTTTACTAGACCGTATCTTTCTGTCTCGTTAATCTGTTTATGCACTTATATTTTTATATACTTTATTTACTGTCGTTTTCTCTTGGTTTTGGTTGCCTGGTAGATATTGCTTCCTAGCGATAAGGCCGCTAATTGGCAAAATTGTATTCTGTGTATGTGTAGTCCTTTTCTTTGTGTTTGTAAATAAAATGTTTTATTTAAGTTTATTTCTTTTTCTATGGATGTAAACCCATATTTAGATGTAAACACAAATGCCTTTACAACTTTAAGGCATTTGTGAGCTAAGGTATATAGCCTATATATATGTAGGTCCAGAATGTGTCATCAACCCGGTTTGTCTTCAGTCTTTTGCTTGACTACACTTCAGGTCTCGATGAAAACCCTTTGTCAATGACCAATAAGGCATTTAAATAAGAGACATTCCCAACATATTTTCTCTTCAGTTCAATATGGAAACGTAAAGTAATATTACCATTGCATCCCACAAACAAAACATGTCTTCCATAATTACCGCAAACAAGGGGTTAGATCTTACCTTTGCTACAAATATGGTATACGATAAATCCACCCTTGGCCTGAATTTATAATTTAAATAAATATAAATAACCGGCTACATTTCACGTGTTCTTCTCATTCAAATATAATTAGACCGCGGACATTCCGACTTCAGTTAATTAACATTTTTGTTTACTAAATAAAATATTCTTACCTACACAGTGAGTATAAAAATTTATTTTAATTCTGTTTAATTTAAACGAGTCAAGTCGAAACAAGTCTGAAAAATATAAGGTTTAGTTCTAGCTGTGAAGGGATAAATTTGATTTTGAAAAAGCCAATAGTGAAGGTCTTTATTGGATGCGACTTTATCCCGGCGTTGACTCTTTATCCCGGTGTGTGATGATAAAAAAACTAGCTACTCTTTTTAACCCATTGTTTTTTGATCTGACTTTCTTGATGTCAGTATACTCGTATGTGTGTTATGGGCAGCATTGCTCTCCATTCGGCGGAGGAACTTGAAAATAATACATGCTTAAGTTACAAATTAAATATAAAAACGCCCAAAACGAGCAAAACATTGTTTCCTGTATATTGTCATATTTAAACAATCTTATATGTTTATTTTATTCTCGTGTTTAGTATTTATTGCTATAACGGCAACAGAAATCTATGCAACTTTCAACTGTCAAACGATCACAGTTCATGAGACATGAGACAAGTTTAAATTAGCACGTTATTTACTTTTTTTCTTATACCGTAAGCAAATAGTTAAAACGAACCTTATATATATAATACAGAAGCTTTAAAGGACTATTACCTACATACTAAAAGAGAACAAAATCAATTACTATGTATGTATATATTTATAGTACATATTATTATATATTTATGTCGTGGATAAAATATGTATTAAGTACCTATAAGTATTATATTTATATGACCTAACCTTGAGTAGATACCTACCAAACAGTTTTTTTTTCAAATATTTATTAAAGGAAGAAATTACTTTTTAGTGATAAGGCCGCCTATTACATTTCTTCTACTCTGTACAATTAGTTTGTTAGATATAAATGTTACAAAGGATAAATAAATAAATAAATACAACCAATTTAATTCTCTCATAGCATTCATCGAACTAATACAAATGTGTTTACACCCGCGATCAGATGTAGACATATTAATCTGCGCCTAGGCCAATCTGCAAAAGTTTGTTAAAAGGCGATAAATTAAAAGTATCTCCCAATCTTACAGCCATAATCACGCCGTTTATCTTATACCGGTACATTAACTACGAAAACTCTAACATCTTGAAATATTCCTTTCACTGATATTAAGATTCATTTAACTTTTAGTTTCTCATCTCTCTTTAGGAAGCACGTTTTTATCTTTATTTTTCTGTGTATTTTGTGGAACGCAATTTCATTCAAAGAAGGTTGTTTTAGTTTGAAGATTTAGTATAATAAGCTAGTGTAAAGGAGTTGAATGTATTGTTTCATTTTTGTTACTAAATTTTGTATTTATATTTATATTTACTAATACTTAGTACTAACAGTTGTATATGTAGCTATCTGACGTTAAGAATAATATTATTTGTTGTACATATTATTATTAGTAGGTACTAGGTATTGGTTATGAAATAATGAAATATGAAATTTATGTAATTACTAACGAGTAACGGGGTAAAGAAAACGAATTAATAGACTAATACAGAATAGTTACTTATATTTACCACCGTAGGGGCTAGATCTCAGTACCGGATGTACACCTATATATCCAGCCACGTTACCAATTTAATAGCGAGAGTTACACTCGTACAGCGACATCTATACGCCGTGAGACTGAAACTACTTATGTATTTCCTTTGCTTTCAAAACAGTAATGAGCCATCTAGTAATGTAGTGCCAATATAACACAATTAACCCAATAAAAGATACTCTCAAAAACCGATTGTCGTGTTAAAAGCACGTTTGCTTCATTAAATAACCGAAAAGTTCATCGAGCTGATTTGATATTCAATTTTCCGGTGCTGGGACCGCCATAAATTTTTTATGGCTACATAAAAAGCTCCTGCACATTCCGCTACAAAGGGAAAAAAGCAATCCCTATACATTTGCGATATATGAATTCGCATGCATAATTCATTCATTAATGTCGTTAATTTTTAATATTTAACCTGTTTGTTTAAACAAGAATGTATGATGTATTGTATGACTGACTACGAAATATTTCATATGTAATTTAACAAAGTTTCAAGAATAGTAGTGAGGTCAAAGAGAAGTTACTACTTTTTATGGTATGATGATATGGTATGATTCTTAATTAACGATGTCTCCTTTTGAATAGAAAAATATTAAAAAAAGGCAGGAAATCTGCCGAACATAGCAAGTCATTTAATAAGCGATTTTAATATGTATGTATTTTTTTAAATTAATATATAGAATATTAATTTAAAAAATACAACATCAACATATTTTTATGTTTAAGATCTTCATACATATAAACAACAACATGGAGACAAGCATAGCAAGCGAAAACCAATTTAAGATTTTATCTTATACGATTATCAGTCAGACAGTAAAGGTTTAAAAATATGTTTTATTAAATACTCAGATACTATTTATTTATCAAGAAGATGCCCTTATCCAACGTTTTTTTGCTTTTCTATTTAAATGAATGCACCTCGTCGTTTTAAACTTACATATTAACTGTATCAGCTCACTCATACGTCTGCAACTGCGTGAATTCCAAAATAATACACAATTATCATTCCTCCTTCACGCGATAATCCCTCTTTCAATCCAGAAGGCTGAGTATTAACTGGGAGCTTTCATATCGCGAAACACGACGTATGAAGACATTATGTATATTTACATGTAGCTCATGAAAATACAGGTCTTAATTATGATTAAAATAGAAAACCCGCCTGCCTTAAAACGGCAGAGAAATGGATTCAAATGTTTTGACTATAGTACCTTTATTTTTTTGCGCTTTATTTTGTACATTTGTAGTATAAACGTTTAAATGAAATTGTCATAGCTTTCTCCTAATTCCGTAGCATCTGATAAGCACAAGGTCTTTTTATTATTTGATTGTTTTAATTAGTAATAATTAATCAAGTAATAAAACATACAGTAATGTTATTTATTATATTTAGTTATAAATGAATTCAACAACCTCTAGATGTGACATTTTTAGTAGGTGAAAATTTGCTATTTCATCATCAATCATTTTAAGCTATTGTACATAGATTATGACAACGCTGTTATTTAATAATTGATATTTTATAATTAGAATAAGAATAAAAAATACGACACACAAGGCAATTACTTAGACAAAACTTAAAACCGTTCTATCATTCCCACATTGGCAGAAAACTAAGTCGAAAGGCAAAGGCTTTTAGTGTGAGGTAGCATGAAATCATTTTCGTATCGGACTCTAACACCGAGTGTGATACGGCAACAGTTCCTAGCCCGTCACTTGACCTACATTCTATCTATGCCTTCCATAGCAGAAATTTTCTTCCCCTACACAAACTGCGAGCGAAAACCAACTCTAAATTTACACACACAAAGCTCGAATTCATTTGATACACACGCGAGCTCAAAGGCGACTCCCCACGCAATTTAACACTTTGTTTTTCCTTCAAACACGGTAGAATATTCAATGTCGGCGGGAAATGAGTCGGATGCAACTACTAAGCGACTCGCAACTTACTCTCATACGTAATAGGATTGAAATTTAAAGTGAGCTGACGTCACCTGGTATGAATTTTTTATTCCGTTTCGGCCTACACTAGCAATAATAATACATGTAATCTAGGCTGTAGCTGTTCTGATCTGTTTACGAACAGAAAATGTGAGGGTTCTTTATACTTTTAATAGGATTACAAAGCCTTTAGTCTTACGTTAATACCTATTGAAAATTTCGTTGTAAAAAAACGGACGAGCCTAAAGTTTTATAATAAAACAGTAAATCCTTATGATATTGAAATCGCTAGTTCTAAGCAAAACGTCTCGTGAATCCAAAATGATTGAAGGAGCAAAGTTGCGTAAACAAGCATAATTAATGAGAACAGTAATACGAGAACAATGTAATAAATGAATTACTCAGCTTTGCGATACAAAAAGCTTACTATAAGTAAAATTCGGCAAGAGCAAAAGTTGTGAGGAAATTTGTTGTGCGTTGATTCAGTTAATGTTTCTAACTTTTAATTGGTTTAATATTTTGCCCTTTCTAAACGCAGTGTAGGTACAAAAGTTAACTTTTTCAATTATCGTCAACAACTTGATTAACTGCGATTAGCCGTGAGTCTTTATTTCTGAGATTTTAATTAATATTCAATTTAAGATTCAGTAAGATTATAGCGGTTGGGACATTTTGTTAATATTTTTGTGTTTGAAGATCTTAACAGAACACTTATTCTACTGTTTAGTTTAGTATTCCCGAAAATTGGTCTAGCCGATCTCGAGTTATAAGTGTTGTATGTATTAGATTCTTAACGTATCTAAGTACAACATACAATAATTACCATTTAATTTTTCATAGGTACATACTAAACACGTGAGCATAACGTTCTTTGTACAAGCGAACTCTTCACTTTAGTATAAAAAAAAATTACGCAATATTTTCCCGGTTTAACTCAAAATTATGCCCTCATTACCGGGGCAAGTCTAGTGGCGTCCCCTTGAAAATTGAACTATAATTAATTAGTCGGGGTCCGTAGCCCAGTGATTTATATGTGTTTTACGTTAAATAGTACTGCCGTCCACGCAATACGTCGTAATGGCTTTAATTGTAATTGTTGGCAAATATCATTAGGAGAATTACGTCTTGATCTGAGAGGCTATCGTAATTAGATAGAAGTTACTTGTATAGACTATTACGTATATAACAAAATATCTGAAAGTTTCTGTTAGAAATTCTTTTAAAGGTGACACCTACGTGATGCAATAGATTATAGACCTGATGAAAAAAAATCTTATAGTTACCAGAACTTTCTAAATAAAGTTTAAAAAATTGTTGGCAAATATCATTAGGAGAATTACGTCTTGATCTGAGAGGCTATCGTAATTAGATTAGATATTTACTTGTATAGACTATAACGTATATAAATAAATATATGATAGTTTCTGTTATTTAAAACGTTTTAAAAGGTGACACCTACGTGATGCAATAGATTATAGACCCGATGAAAAAAAATCTCATAGTTAACAGAACTTTCTAAATAACGTTTAAAAAAATAATCCATTTAAAAATAGAACGCATTTATTTTAACGTTATATAGAAAGTGATCGACAATTCCAAATGACGTAAGTTTAAAATAAAACAGTAATGGCGCGATCGTTGACACTTGCATAATTTGTCTCAATTATTCCGACCACAGACAAAATAATTATTGTCGATGTAGAGAACGTGCTTGGTGTGAAGCCAAGTTATTTTTCTATCCTCATCAGAATACGTGGAATTGCAGATTCTAGCATTATTTAAATTGCAACCGAGGCACTTTTGTTCATGCGGGTACGAAAGTTTTAAATTAGAATTTAGTTGTATGTTAAATTTCTTGTAAATGTTTAACTTTGAGCTGCATGTTGCATATGCTATATTCCTTGTCTGGGAATTATATTATAATTCATTTATGCAACTACATAGTATATTTTCCTTAATGTTACATATGATATATAGAATCTTGTGATATGAATTCCTCATTAGCTACATTTGAAATTCTGAATTTAATTTAAAATAAAACAAAGACATTCAAAAATCATCTCCATCAGATATCGAGAACTTGATTAAAAAAAAAAAAAAAGTAATAAGCATGGTGTCTAGCTAATCTGTACAAATGAATACAATTTAGTGAATGAACGGGTCATTAACCCCTTGCGAATGAACGATTGGAGTCGACGTGGCTCAAACAGGGCGACTCATTCGCGAAATTAAACTGTCAGCCGCCTGTGTTTGCGCACTTACTTAATATCATTAACTGCGCCTCTACGTCTTTTTATACGACCGTATTTGTAATTCAAGAAGATATTTATACATTATTAGATAATCCGTAAAAATTAGTAGCTAACAATTGAGTTGCGATGAGGTCATTGATACAACGTACTAGGCGGGAGAAGCAGTATTTTCCCGAAAAAATGCTTTCATTCAGACAACCTAACCAAAACGGAAGTGCAGGTGGTAAGGGCAGTGCATAGTGGAAACGTAGCGTATATTAAAATCTTATTTATATATTGAGTATTTTAATTATACATTACATTATTTATATATTGAGTATTTTAATTATACATTACATTATTTATTATATACTATATTAACATTTATTTTTATAACACGTTTTATATCACTATGTTTATTTCAATTATATATCTATACTAATATATAAAGCTGAAGAGTTTGTTTGTTTGTTTGAACGTGCTAATCTCAGGATCTACTGGTTCGAATTGAAAATTTCTTTTTTTATTGAATTGACCATTTATCGCGGAAGGCTTTAGCCTACATAACATTACGCTGCGACTAATAGAAGCGAAGATATAATGGAAAATATGGAAAAAACGGGGAAAATTATTCATCTTTGAGAGCTTCCTTTGCGTGCGCTGCTAAAACGGTTCAAAATACAAAAATAATATGTATGAAAGTATTATTCCTCTTTAAATGATCTAAAAAAAAATCCGCGACGGTATATGTCTATCTTTTAAGATTGATTCACTATAACATAATAAAAGAAATAGATCCGACGGGGACGAAGTCGCGAGCAACAGCTAGTAATATTATAAATGTGTAGTGTGTATCATAAAATTTTGTAGGCATTCTTGCATAAACATAAGTTTTTATTTTCGATATTTATTTAATTGATTCAATGCGAGCGAAGTACCTTACCAATACCAAGTAACATAAATTAAATTAAAGCAATACATTGAGTCAGATTAACTTATAACATTGAGATATAGCCCACATCTGTACCTAAAATAATAGTAAATATTTGTCACTGCAGTGTCAACGCATCAAATTACTCGTTGCAAATTCTGTTTGTTAACCTACATTGAACAAGTGGACAAGCTCATGAAAAGCGGATGTAAAGAGATACCCAGTAGCCATGAATATTCATCTACGCGCTCTAGTATTTTTAAAGGTGACATACTCCGTCAAAGAAAATGTTCCTCTAGTTATGCTGGGCATATTTACACAGTTTCTAAAGGATTTCTTGTATGTTTTAGCTGTAAGTTAAACTATAAGGATTATAGGTAGATGTTATTGGATGCCAATATCGTATTAAATAGTTGTTTATTTAATGTTGAATATATAACTAACTGATGTCCACTTATATTGTTATATATAGCATAAACAATACGAAAGACAACTATTGCTTTAAGTGCACTAGTTATTCTTATACTTAATTTTTTATATATTTAAAGTATAATGATTACCTTTGATTACAAAATAGTAGAAAAACTCATTAGTGATAAGAGCTACTATTTCAATGTGCGTACATTGTATTGTTTGTTTTTATTTTTTCTTTATATTTTGGTATCTATATGAAATAAAGAATAAATAAATACACCGACTTGGTTGCCAGGAAGAGATCACTCTTGAGTTTAAGGCCGCCAGTTACCACTATGTATTCTTTGTTATAATGTTAAGATTGTTTTGTATAACAAAGTGTGAAAATAAATAATAATTAAATAAATATCTTTATAATGTGTATTACTTAAATACGCTTATAGGATTTCAAAGAAAGATAAAGAAATAAACTACTATCCAATCTTCACAAGAGGTAGATGCATGAGTAGATGTTACGCCCTAGCCCAGTTCCTTATAAAAGGTTTTCTTCTACACGTCTACGAATAAAATGACGCAGTCGTGTCGGACACAAAATAGACCTATGCAGTTTCTTATTACTCCTTCCATTTACTAAATAACTTTGTTACTTGTTCATATCCATTTCGTATGTAAGTAGTTTCTTCGTTATTACTTAGCCGCGTAGTAATGTAATGAAATGGAATTAGATAAATATAATTTATTTACGTAAGAATATTTTAAGCATGCGTATATTTGGTATAGGACAGATGTTGATTATCAAGTTAAAAACTATTAGCTGATAACGTAAGAACTCAAACTACCTATAGGACAATATTTGTAAACATACATGTTTACTTAATCATAATTAATATATGCACAGTATTGATATTTAAAGTTATGAAATAATCATTTAAATACTCTCTTTTGAGATCAGATATGTGATGACTAACTAAATAATATTATTTTTGTAGCTGGAATTTGTGGTTCACCTTCTTTTATATTAAGTATATAAAATGTATACTATGAAATGAAATGAATAATTAACTGAAATATACGTATATATACATTCTTTGATACACATATGCATAGACGGAATAAATCACTATCCTTCCTTTGGGATTCGCCATATAGGAAAATTTGAAAAATATATAGTAGACAATACTTTTGATATCCCATGCATACCTATAGATTATAGAGCCATGACACAATATTCCTCTTTGCAGTTTAATCAAAGGTCAGTCGCGTTATAGAAGGTTTGTCTGTGGTCAGTAAATAACCGATAGCTTATCTGTGCACGGCAGCCACGTCGCCTGAAACGCTTAAAATATGGCGGCTCTGCGCGCGTAAAAATGACCCGTTTTATGTACCGTGAAGATAGTGTGTTGTTTATATTTTCTTGGATGAAAATGCACTGTACCTATTTTAACATTAATAAATAAACTGCTGACTTAAATTGCGTCCATATAAACTGCCGTTGCAGAAAATATTTATAAGCGAAATGTTCTTTTAGGATTTCTTTAATACGCTTAGTAGCTGTTCTTTTTGACTTCGCTAACATAAAATAAAAAATAGATAAACATATTTTAAGGGCTATTTAAATTTCTAATATAATGTTAAACTATATCGCTATAGTACAAGGAAAGGACAATACTTTTCTTCTATAAGGAGATAGCTGTCACGTCTTATTTGGCGAAAAAGTAGAAGTTTTGTTAAACCGTCGTATCTTTAAGAAACTATACAGTTGGCGTTTCGTAATTGAATCTGCATCCACAAGCACGCCGCGGCTCCTTTAATTTGGGTAAGTGTTGCGGTACAGTCAGCATATAAATCTTATAAATCTCTTTAAACTTGGAAATATTTTGTGTGTTGTGTGTGGATTACTGCATACTAAGGAGCCGTATTCATCAAAACGTATTTCATTCTGTTTAAACGCTATATGATACAATGAGTCTTCTTAGAGTAGATAGTTATTTCGTTGAGTAGGAATTATTAGAAAATATTTTGTGTTGGTGTGAGAATTTTAGTTTAGGTATAACATCGTTTTTAAACCATTTTGATTGAACTAAATTTCCAATGCTAGACTGATGTGGTTGAAATTTTGTTTTATGATAAATTAGTTATAGGCGCCGTTATAATGTTGCGATAATTAATCACAAATTTGATTGTTGAAGCAGTGACATTTGACGATTAATTTTGAATCAACATTTGTGCTATTGCAATATTCATGTTCGTATTTATTTGTTTAATAATAAATGCTTTATATTAAACTTAGTATGTTCGTTGCGAAGCTTTTTCTTTAATATTTGTTTGGAATGTCGGTATGCAATACGTACATAATTATTATAATTTTCGTAGATTCATATCGTTATCCCTCTGTAAAGAATTTTACATGATTTAAACAAAAATATACGTATCATAATTAGGTGGTGTGGTCTTGTATAAATATAACAATATCATCTCTAAAACTTCTACTACTGCTGGTGCTACTTCTCTATAGCTTAAAAACGATTTTTATTTTTTTCTGTAGATAACTAAATTTTAAAACAATAATACAAGTAAATTAAAAATCATAGGCGCCACAAATACACAGTTTATGTTTGAAGCATTATTAAATTGACCCGAATTTCACACTCTTATAACAAAGAAGCTGTAAATTAAAGATTTAATATTACAGGAAGGCAAGTGCGACGGGAAATACTGCTTTGCTTCTCTTGTCATGTGGTTTAAGTTAATCTTAAACAAGCGTATTTAGCATTTATAGATGTTTGTATAACAATCCCGTTTTTGCTTAAAATGCAAGGCATGTAGTTAGAATGGTGTTAAAAACTTTAAGATTGAAAGTATTTAAAATTCTAATATTTAATGCATTCCTTTAAATATGCTCCTATAACATGTTCTAAGTTTTAAATAAAAAAAACTATCGTAATATTAAAGACTTCTAATATTTCTAATTGTATGTAGCCAGTTTGTCATAAAATAAACTCAAAACTAAAAACAATCGAATTAGAACCTCTTTTGTGAGTCTATAAGATCACAATATACTTTGCAGAGGTTTTACAGATTTATATGTAGGTATATGCGTATTTCTAGCGTCATCATCAATCTTGAATTTTATTGCGGGATAAGCTGCGACACGAATTGGTCCCTCGCACCGGATCGCACCGCCCTTCAACAGTAAATCGGCGCAAAATAGTAGTAGGTATGCTCAAATAAAATGCCTTATAACAACGGATTTATAACGTGACTTCTTTATATAGAGTTCTAGAAGTTTCGACTTGATAGCGAGCAAAGTTGTGGGGCGATATTTTTTTAACATTAAGGACTATAGTTGGACTGAGTAATATTGAATATCTTACGTCCTAAAAGTCGAAGATTCTATTCTCACTGTAGAAAAATCTTACTTTTTTCACATATGGGTTTTTAAGGTCTTGGCGTTGCCTATTTATTATAGGTAAATAATAATATAGGATAACGAAGTAAGGCGTTTGCTTTCAAAGGCGCTTCTCAATTCCTTTTCAAATTTCACTCGATAACGATACAAAAAATTTCATAATTGCGTTAATAGATCCAACACAACCTTTGAACTAAAATTTAATTACAAAATTTTATTGGTTTGTTGAAAATGTATATCAATATTAATTCTTTACATTCGAACGTTTTTATATTTGTTTCTTTAAGTTATTATTTTTAATACTTTATCTTGCGCTTAGATAGATACATATTCGCTTGTACGTTTTCGGCAACTATTAATTGTTAATGGTTGTTTTGTATTTCATAGTCTTAAGCGTATTAAAATCTGTTTCTTTTGTAAATAATAAATAATAAAGTGTTTTGAAAACCCCGAGTTTCTGCATAATAAAAAGATAAAAAAAATATTCTCCAATCGCGATGCATACAGTAAACGCCCTTCAAGAAATAAATAAGACAATAATGTCTAAAGACTTAGGTACATACACAAAGATGTTCCAAAACTAGCTAGTACTAATGTATTCTGCTCCTATCTCTATTGCCTATGTACTAAATGAATTGGATAGCGTTTGTACGAAACATAAATCGTTCACGACCGCTTGTAACTTAATACCGGCTCTGAAATGTAACATTGCTGCTGATTTATAGAACACTGCGCACAGTAACTTATTACTGGCTATGCTAAGGGAATATGGTGTGTGGTTTTGGATACATTATAATACTCGTTACATTATTTTGTCAACGTTATTTGTGTATCCTTGTATCGTCTGTGGAAATTTAGACTTTTATAATATAAATTATGATCCTTGTGTTTCAACGCAAAAATATGCTTTTTCAGTTAGCAATACCGATGCAAATATTTCTAAACTCAATAGCTATGTTGTCTTTAGTTGAAACAGCTTACAAAAGAAACACGTTAGAGACCCATATCTAAATAGGATTTTCAGCACATTCATTTCTTCCTTTGTAATACATTAGTATTTGTATTTAAATAAGATGGCTATGCAATTTTTACTATACGTATCACGTTTCGTTTCTTTCGAAGTTTCGTTGTACCTTTGAAAATTCTAAAAAATATTCGTGTCGATAAATAATAAATAAATCTCTTACACAACGAAACTAAATAAAAATAATAAACGTATTTTTTGCGTCGTTAGCCAAAAACTTTTGGATAAAACTCAACAAAAGTAATGACGATTGGATTATGTAAAGGTTATTCTTCGAAAAACTTCTTAAGGTATCCCTTTGAACAAACGGAGGCTAATTTATAATATTAAAGGTAGCTTTACCCATGTTGCCTTTTCTTATAGTTGTATAGTTTCTTAAAACATTCATTATAAGTAAATGTAAGAAGGCAAAAGGCATCGAGGTTCGGGCATTTTGTTTACATATTTAAAGGAATCCCTAACTTATTCAGCGTAATAAAAGAGGATTTTGGGGTCGAGATTTCCAGTAGCGATTCTCTGGATAGACATTTCAATATTTTTATTCAATTCAGAGAGCAATATTCTCGAATTCAAAGCAATACGCTGTTTTTATTAAGGCCATAATATTAGTCGGGTTTTTATTATCGTATCTCGTAAACAATTGGTAATAAATTTACGAGTGGGTTATTAACTTTTTTTCTCTGTTCCAGGTAAGATTTTTCGCGCCGTATCGAAGAATATGGTAAGAACGTAAATAAAGATTTTGTAGTCTTACGCCCAGCTTTGTTTATATATTGTTGTAAATATAAGAACGATTGATATTATGCCGAAACTTTTATATTATTTTGAATATATACAAACCTTTAGGAGAATACATAATACGATACTAACGACATGTGTTATTACTTTGATATTTAGTTGGTATTGAGGGGTACTCGAAGAACAGGGGCTACTTCTTTTTAAAAGGAGGACATCATATTCCTTAACTGTCTAGTTCCACGAGGGTTTATAGGCAACGATGACAACTTTATTATATATATATTACAAAAAAAAAAAATTAAGTATATTCTTGTGTCTTTGCCCAAATAGTAGATATGTTAAGATACTATGTTGTACATTGTCTTTATAAAAGTATATAAATCTATTATCAACTTATAGATACACCCTCATTAGAATTACCCCAGGAAATAAACTGTAAGTCCTATACAGTAAATCCCGGTATATACCCGTTCATTTGAAAGGCAGGATTCTTGAATAATGGCCGGAATCGCGCGTCATGGAGCAAAGCATAAACTATTATAGGAACAGCAATAACCGACGGCGATGTAATTTTATTACTAAAACTATTATATCACACGCGCGAGATTAACTGCGTTTTCCATTAAATAAAATGATTTCATTTTAACGCGACTGCTGTGTGACTGCAACTAGCTATACAAATGTTATTCTTTTGACTCTTGTTGTTCAATAATTAGAATGGAAAATGAAAAGTTGTTTTAATATGATATTTTAATGTTTTTATTTCTTAAGATTGGCCATTCAATCTCATATAATATGTGCTATAAATGTAAAAAATATATGTTAATTGTTGATACAAACTCGTTACCAAAGAAATCGAATAGGAAAATAAAATAGTATAAAGCTAGTTTACTCTTCTGCTGGAGCTTCGGCTGGGGCCTCTTCGGCGGGTTGCGCTTCAGCCGGGGGCTCCTCGGCGGGGGCTTCTGGAGCTTCCTCTTGCGGCGCCTCTGGCTCGCCTTCTGCTGCTTCAGTCGGTGCCTCACCTGCTGCCTCGGCCTCGGCCGGCACCTCAGCGGGCGCCTCGCCAGCAGGCTTCTCTTCATCAGGTTCAGTGGTAGCAGGCGTCGCTGGGGCTGGACTAGCCTCCTCCTTCGGAGTCTCCGCCACTGGCGCAGGTGCCTGAATCTGCTCCACCGGAGGCGGGATCGGCGCAGCGGCCACCGGCGGAGGCTCCTCTTTCTTCTCCGGCTTCCCTTTCTTCTGCTTACGGTCCAACGGCAAATATAATTTATAATCCTGCGGCAATTCCTCCTCGGAGAACAATCTCTCGCTAAAATAAATCCTCCTCAAACGAGCGTTGGCATGAATTTGCACGCGTTGGGTTTCAATAAACTGTGTCCCATATGCGCGCCTTGTGAAATCAGCCAAATTGAACTGAATCTGATTCCATCCTCCCGACAAACCGATCGGCATGCTCGTACAGAAAGGTTTGATTTTCGTCGTTGATTGAAAGTTTGAAATTCTAAAGCGCCTCCTCATACCCTTGTCATCGAGAATAGTGATTTCGAATGAGAAATATCGCTTTAAGTTTTTGACGATCATGACAAGGAAGGGTAATTTAATACCCAACGTTTGATTGCGCTTGGGACAAGTTATGTACGTGGTCGCGACGTTTGTACTCACTATTTCTAGAACTACGGAGTTAACCTCCGCGTCGGTTAATCGCTTTATGTGGCCATTTTGAACTTCCATTTCCCATATTGCTAACGGGTTTGAACCGCAACTGTAAAATATTGATAGTAAGCCACTTTGATATGTATTTTTAAACATTGTGCAACATTTATTTTGACAATCGAGTGTAGTGAATGACACTTTTATGACGCAATGCATAACCCGACAATGTCAACTTGGCTTTTGTTTCTTTGGGAGGATTTATTGCTTCGTATAAACTATAAACTCGAATATTATTTAGTACACAGCTATTCAGATGAAACTTTTTTAGTGTGTATGACGGGTAACTGGTTAAAACTATAAAATTTATTGCTAACTAGAAGTTTATTATCATCTTCAACAAGTCTTTTGTGAAACTAAACTTAAATGTTGTGGAGTATAAAATTAAATAGCTAAACAAATAAATAATAATAAACAAAATTTTAAACTCACATTCTGACCTCATAACTCATACATATTAGTTTAGCTACATTATTAAATTACAATTGTAATTATCAAAATCAAATAAAATAACTGATGTTTAGAAGAAGTTTATTAACAAAAGTTAACGTATACATCAAGAGACCATAGATTAAAAACAATATTAATCATAGTAAGTCGAGTTTGTCTTTGAACGACAAACGATTCTAGTTGGCTGCACTCAGTTAAAACAACTAAAGGTTAGAGTTATTCTGGTGCAGGTTCTGCTGCAGGGGCTTCTGCCTCTGCAGGTGGAGCGTCTTCGGGAGGCGCAGGTTCCTCTTGTGGCGCATCTTCCCCGGCTTCAGTCGGCTCCGTCTGTTCGGTAGCGTCAGGAGTTGCAGGAGGCTCCGGTTCAGCTGCCGGTTCTGACGGCTCGGTGCCTTCTGTGACATTTTCAGTTGCAACTTGAGTATCTTTATCATCCTGCGCTGCCACTGGTGGTGCCGCTTCTACGGCTTCTGCGGCTGCTTTCGAGCCTCTTCGAGATTGTTGAGATGGCGTTTTCTTGATCGTATGTACTGATGTCTTCGATCCTTTAACTTCCTCAGCCTTGGTCTCCAACTTCGTGGCAGACTTAATTGCCTGCTGCGACGCAGTCTTTTTATCAGCTTGTTTACCTTTACCTTTTGAAATTAATGGGAAAAATAGCTTATACTCAGCCGGTAATTCATCTTCCGGAATCAGCCGCTCCGTAAAGTATATCCTTCTTAATCGAATATTGGCGTTGATTTTCAGCCTTTGTACTTCAACGTACTGCTTTTTGTACGCCCGGCGAGTGAATTCCGCCAAATTGAATTGTATTTGATTCCATCCATCAGAAAGACCGATCGGCATTACGGTGCACATGGGTAATATTTGGGTACTGCTTTGGAAATTCGATACGCGATATCTACGCCTAGTGCAAGTTTCATCGAGTATGGCCACTTTAAAAGAAAAATACTTTTTCAAATTCTTAACTATCATCACCAAAAAGGGCATTGTTATGCCTAAAACCACTTTGTTGCCTTTTGGGCACGTGATATAAGTTGTACTAACATTACTTCCTCCTATTTCTACAACCATGGATTTAATATCTTGATCTAGAAACCTTGATACGTATCCATCCTGTGTCACCACGTCCCAAATAGCCAAAGGCTTCGATCCTACGCTAAAAAATACAGTTAGCATACCGCGTTGGTAGGCGTTCCTATACATTGTTATAAGCAATTTCTTTATAAATCACGCTTGTAATATCATGGACTTTTCCTTAGTGTTTTCAAAATATTTTAACCTAAACTGACAAGAGCGCGAATTTCATTTTTATTTTAAATGTCAATCATCTTCAAAGCAGCGTATTTATTAAGAAGGTTATAATTGTTATCCAACGTGTTCAGTAAAGACTCACCGTTTTAAAAACTTTATGACATATAATTTTCATTTAAAGTATAGTCGGGGTTTATGGACGAACGCTCTTGAAAGCGACGCCGGCGGAAATTACTACTTAAGATCTACCTCCACCACACTTATATCTTTTATAACTTTCTAAATGCAATCAATAATCTATTGTGGCTCTTTGAATACTGATAGAGTGGAAGCTTTGTTGAGAATAAAATCAATTTGCATGTTACTATTATGGAACAAAATAATATATTTGTACAGATAGTTTCGTAGTATAATATTAAGAAACGATAGAAGCTTAGATTACAGCATTTAATTTTATATTGCAAAAATCAACGCAATGAACAGCAAAGTATAAATGAGGACGTCAGAAATAACAGGAAACCTCCCACTACGAATAATGTTGAAATAAAACTTTTAAAAGAAAAGCTGGCTTTCGCTGTGATTTATCTTGCGATTTGTCATCCTCGACACTAGAAAAATATGTCACGCGAGCCCACAACGAACGTTCACACACAGCCTGTTACGAAAATAGCATTTTTGTCGTTTCTAAATCACGACTTTTCCTCTGTCGCGCCCGAGAGACAAGCGCCGAAAAACTATACCGGGGAAAGAAATGAAATACTGTCTTTTGACGTAGATGATAGGCACTCGGCGTGTATGACGTTCTGCTAATAACGCCACGCGTATATTCTGCGGATACAGTTTTTTCTCCTTTCCCGAACAAAAAAAAACATTAAGGCTTTGTTTTGCTTAGGGGAGATTCCCTCTGTTGTGATACTCACAGTTAAGATATCATGTCATTCTTCAAAACTAATGTCATAGAAACATGTGCACGATCACAAAAAGTTGTAACATAAAAATTTATTGCAAGTTGCGTAGTTCTGAGCAATTGTGCATTTTTGGGTATTCGACGATTTTATCAAACATGAACGGGTTTTAAGTATTATGGTCATGGTTATTTCGAGACATTCCTACTTATATTTCTATCCTATTTTATTACAAACAATATACAGATATACATAAAAAAATCACAAACATTTATAAGGAATTACTAGTCATTATTTATACCTACATCGTATATTAAAATGTAATTATGGCTTTTATCTATAAACTTGTATCTTGTTTTTACATTGTCCTCAAACATAAATCACATTAGCAAGTTAACAAAGGCACGAAGTTAAAAAGCGTCATCAACTATGCACCACGATCACCGTAAATCACGAAACGGGCAGAAAGTTCTAGAATTATCCAGCAATGTGCGTTCATTTGATGAGAAAAATTAGAAAGAGGAAAATCGTTTCGTAGCGGCGTATTTACAGAGCTCATTGCTGCGCGCAACGGAGCGTGGTCTGCATAATGTATCGAACGATTCCACGGCTTTGTGTATGTTATTTACAACCAGACTGTGTATTCATCCGGAAATTGGATTCGCAAAATAAGACACTGTATAAATAATCCATATCTTAATACGTCTCTGCGGGGCGCGGGAGCTTAGATGCGTTTAGAATTGCCTGCGAAACAACCAATAATGATACTCATTTTTAACTAACAGGATTTTAATCAAAATAAATAATCTTTTTATATACGCTAAGGGCTTCATTACTTTAGACTCTATTACCAATGAGCTAGCTAAAGCATTGACTTATTTTATTTGAATCTTTATTTGTCGTTATTGTCGCATGAAAAATCCAAAGCTTTAAAAACGAACACATAAAATGTTGCGAAAACATTTCTTAAGCAATAATGTAGACAACGTGTTTAATCTCAAGCAAAATTTTCCTCATTTTAGAGTAATGACTGAGCAACAAACGAAGCGGGGACAATGTATCGAAATTAATATCCGGGGAAGCGGACAATTTGTCCGGCCCCGGAATGTGGATAATTAAACGAGCCTGCAATGCCTCATACTGAGCTAAAAATATTTCCCGAAAGAATCTCCTCATACTACGCTACTGCGATAACGAAAACTACGGAACTTTCACGTAATACTGGACTGAGGTTTAAACTCCATTTTGTTCAGTCTTTATTGCAAATACCTCATAGATTAGTCTAATTTTTTAATCTTCGTCGTCTATAATAACCAGCCAGTTAATCCCGATTAATTATATAGAATAATTCCCACGCCTTCCCCTTTAAAAATCCCCAATCTATAGGGTAAGCTACCAATCGATAAAATATAGACAGCATTAGAATAGAGACATTTATCTCTCCTTTTGCCCTTTTAATCGGACGCTCCGCTGATCTCATAAATCTAAAACATCGATTAGACGGACAGTGTTTGTCGACGGCTAATAAATTGCAATAACAGCGTGTCCCTACTGAATCTGCGTTAGGGCGTTATGACGGAAAATGCGAAATAAGTCGACCAATTTGCTTCGCGATCGATAAAGCTTACAGCACTATCGCTTGATAAAATAATTTATGAGCACTAATATCCCGCTCGATAGTAGCCAGTGCTGTTGAAAATTTAAATAGGATATCTAAACGACGGCTCGCCATGCATTTACTGACTAAATGCTGTTATGCAAATGGAATAGCTATTTTTGTCAGTTTTTAAATTTATTGTTACGCTGTCGCATTGTTTTGCGAATGTCTTCCTTTGTATTATTGTTATAACATGGTAAAATCTTTGTACATAATTAATTTGTGTAACGAATTTTGCAACATACAATTTGCATATTTTTAAACTTAGCGTTTAAGGGTGCTTTGGACTTAAAAATAATTCTAGTATCGAAAGTTAGAATGAGGAAATTTAGGAATGAAATATTATCGTAATTCCAACATTAGCTGAATGGTCTAAAAGACGTTAAAAGCTTTTACTTCTAACTTACTCAAATTATATTACACGAAAAGATTTATTTATTTGTGTTCAATGAATAGGTTTCGAAAAAAATGGATAGCAACTAGTATTTTCTATGTTTGAATCCGAATATTGAAATAAAAATCAAAACTTGATCATGGATCATACATTCAGTTATCCATACAACACATTGAACGCCACAACCAACCGTGAACAAAGAAATGAAATTCACATAAATAAATAAATAACAATAAACAATTTTTTCAAATACTCGTATTGCGTTTGGCAAATGCCGCAGTGTTTATTGTATTGTATGGGAGCTCTTTGAATTTCGCATGCACAAGGATAAATTAAGTATTTCGTAACTCGTAGGTTAGTTTGGTTACGAGCCAGCTACAGCCGTAAATATAAGCCTTTGGAACGAACACAAAGGCTTAAAACTCATTCTGCTGCACACAACCACGATATATCAGACGCGTGCGACGTACTCGCACAAGATGGTACTGCGCTAAGTGTGTTCTATACAAGTTAGCTGACTTAACTCAAATTACGAAACTACTTATATTAATCCGTAAGAAATTCTTTGCGTCTATTACGTTTTCGTCCTAAACTACATTTGGTACAACTTGGTACATATATAGACAGTATCTTGAGATGTAGGGCTCGTAAAAGAGCTTAACACAGGCTACATTTTTCGTGAAAAAAAGTGTTTAAAAGAATGAACGAAATTTTGTATTCAGTCATGTACTTATCTATTCTTCTACCCAAGTATTAATATATCAAAAGTGAATTATCTCACTCAAATGAAATATAGGTAGTAAAATCAATAGTTTATTTCATTTTTTTCATCCCGGTTTTGCAACGAGAACAGGAAATATGCAGGCAAAATCGCGTGGCACTACCAGGAGTTCATAAATCCAAACAACCCCAGCCTATTCCATACTTCCAACCCCTAATTATCTTGGACCATGGACTAAGCGTTTTAAACGTTATTTGTTAGAGCCGTTTCGCTGTAAAAAGTTAATGATATGTGAATAACCGTAGGAAATCCTCGTGTAATTAGTAGAAAATTTAATGGCTCGTGTAAGGTTGGGCTTTATCAAGAAGGGTCAGGATACGACTTAATTCTATCAATTTACAATGCGTTTATCCTCGCCTTGTATGCGTGAGATAATTTGCGATTCTATATAGAGATTATATCATTATAATTTATGAAGGAGGCAGTTACTCTTGGAATAAATAAAGTTGGTTCTGTTTTTAAGGAAATGATTATTCTAAGGTGACTGCAAAAAAGCAAAGCTTATGAAATGGTAAGATTACATAAAAATAAAGAACCTAAAAATATTAATTTTAAAAAAAGGTTTTCTAGCGTAGAAATTGAACTGCAGAAGTCCTCACTACTATACCTTAGTAGTGAGGACTTCTGCTGGTAAGATAATTATTTCACCAAAAGATCGTCTTAATAAATACACAATACGTTGCACGCAAAAATGTCAGTGAAACGATATCGAATAAAAACGTAATTGCGTCCTTAGGAGGGCCCCGCAATCCACAAACGTCGTAAACACAAAAAGGCCTTGGAATTTTCATCCGGCAAATGCAATTTCGACAATAAAGTGCATATGGTCCATTAGAGATAGTAAGTGGAGGCTGTAAACAGCAATGAAAGGGCTATTATACGGCTTTACATTCACACTTAGCGATATTGAAAATCTTTCGCTTCAAACATTGTTTTTAGAACGACGTGAAAGGAATTTCGTGTAAAAGAATTAGGCTGCACGAGTATAATTAGGGAGCCCAATTTTTAAGCTTTCGTTACCCAAAAAATGCACTGAAAATTGCACTTATGTCTGAAATTTACTGATACTTTTTTCTATACAGAATTAGAAAACTTTACGCTTACGTTTCGTCGATTTATTGAAAAGGATTACGTTAAAATGGTAAAAAAACAATGCTTATGATTATGTTTATATTTGCTAATGCACGAAACCAGAAACTGGCGATCAATAATAAACTCCTTATATACAAAATTATCCCACATCCAATATGGATGTATAATACACAACTATATTTATGCAAAATGGCATTTTAAGAACAACGTCAAACGCGTGACAATAAATATAAACCTATTGGCAATAAATATAACTATATAATATAATATTCTATAATACAATCAGTACGTCCAATTTCAGTAACCGTTATGGCCTTAAAAGATTCCTTTTTCGAAGTCGTAGGTAACATTTAAGCATCGTTTCTAAGGAAAATCCTTTCTACCATTACGGCGCAGGAAAAAAACATTTTATAAATATTAGAGGGTTTTCAAGGCTGAACTTAAAGGTATTAAATTGCTTCAAGGTACCCTTCGATTTTCGACACGTTTATCCGGGATAATCCTAGGTATGGACCTCTTTCTGTATTCTCCATTAATATAAAGGAGAAACAATGTATTAGAAGATTATTGCTGAGTATGAAAAGTAGAAACGATTCCAGGCCATCCCATAGTCTTATTTTTCATGATTATTGATTGATCCTAGACTAAGGTCCGGTTTACTGTCCAGGATTATTCATATAACTTGAGGCAGCGAAATTTATGGAATTTACTTTAGAAGTCTTAATATAATGCTTAAAAACTAAGTAATCCAAAGCAAAATATATACTTGTGATTAAGAAAAAATAATACCACGTGTGAGTGATCAAAAGACATTTTTGAATTCAAAAAGACGCGCTACAGGAAATACAGAAATCAGGCCACCAAAAAAAAAACATATCAAAATTCCATTTCTGATTTTTAAAATAATTTTCCCTAAACATAAATGACTGTCGAAATATGAAAGCCGATACGAAACAGGACGGCAAAAGGCCGAGACGTTGTCTAGAGAAAAAATTAAACAGAATTTGTGTTATGTTTTATCAGCACGAATAACTCGCAAATAGCTCCAGCAATCGTCCTCCGCCCTTATATCATTTGCAAGTTCCCAGCTACATTATTCAGTTTTTCACTCATTAATATTCAGGTGACATATTTGAGTCTCCTTTCAATTTTTTCCTGCGCCTCTCGTGTACCGCTGTGAACGGAATTTTGAACACTACTTATTGATGTTCGACTCTTAATCCTAACATATCACGTCCTTTGTAGGGTGTTCCATTTATATTTTATCGTTATCGGCCCCTGTCTTGCTCTTTTTGACCGATTTATGGCCGTTGATGTCGAAATCGGCGTAACAACATACCCGAAAGCCGTAAATCTTATAAATAATTATGTAATGGAAATAATATCGTAAAATATATTATTTCGAAATATATATATTTTTTATTAGAACTTTTACTTTGTAATAATAAAGGATTAGGACAACCCAACAGAATATTTCGATTGGAATGTGGATTGAGATCAACGTCCGTTAATATAATAGCAAAATCACAAATCTTGTAACGAAATAAACATTTTGCTATTAAGCCCCAAAATACCTTTGATTCTCCACAAAATAAATTGCTTAAAAAATGGAATCACGAACCAATTTTTCGTACAATATCGATGTATTAAAACCCTTCAGCACAATAAAATTGTTTTTGTCGTCAACGATATTTCATTATGGCCACAATATTGACGCCCCAAAGTAGTTATTTCCGAAGTATTTATGGCTTAATAAATACCAGCTCGGTAATTATAAAGGTCATGATGGCTATTCGTAATGACCGCGAGCAATTTACGTTTTTTGAACAGTAATTACTTCAGAATATTTTATAAAAGTTTGGCGGTGCGAGCGTTTAGTCACGAATTCATGGACAGTGAGAGTTCGTAATAAGTTCATTGTAATTATTGAACTTTACTTGTATACAAACTTTTTGTATACGAGTATATAGTTAGATACAGAGTTATTATACTTTTGTAATACGGATCATAAAGTGTTAACTTCTAAATGCTTAGAATAAATAATTTTATTCAGACTATTTTCGTATACTTTCTATTTTTTTTAATTTTAGGCGCATTAAGTGTATACTGTATACGAGTCGTGATGTTTTAACTTAAAATTTAAATTTATATACAATTAGAAAGATGATAAGGCCGCCATTTAAATGAACGTGCTTCTTGTTATTCGTTTTTTAGTTATTAATTGTGGTATATGTCAAAAAGAATAAATAAATAGTGAACTAAGATGAAATCTCCCCTCCAAATTATTGTATTATATACCTACATACGTCCAGAATCAAGAGGGTATTTCTGCACTTATTCCTCGGACTGTCGAAGCGACCCGCCCTCGTTAACTAGAAATATATATGGATTTAATGACGGGTCATTGAACTCGGATTACATTACTGTTGCTAAGTTCTCAGTAATGCAATATGGCGGTTATTACATATATCATTTAATGTTGATATATCTATACTTCTATACTAATATATAAAGCTGAAGAGTTTGTTTGTTTGTTTGTTTGAACGCGCTAATCTCAGAATCTACTGGTTCGAATTGAAAAATTCTTTTTTTATTGAATTGATCATTTATCGAGGAAGGCTTTAGGGTACATAACATCACGCTGCAACAAACAGGAGCGAAGATATAATGGAAAATATGGAAAAAACGGGGAAAATTATTCATCTTTGAGGGCTTCCTTTGCGTGCGCTGCGAAAACGGTTCAAGATACAAAAATTATATGTATCAAAGGATTATTCCTCTTTAAATGATCTAAAAAAAAGTCCGCAACAGTATATGTCTATCTTCTAAGATTGACTCACTATAACATAATAATAGTAATAGATCCGACTGTTTGTTCAAAAAACGAAAACAATGACAAAACTATTTGGAATATCTTTAATCCTCATATATTAAAAGCATCAATAACATAAGAGTAATATATAGTTATATAGTGTATACAAACGTACATAACTTTGCTGATTAATCACACACATACGATAGAAACCAAGTATTTCCGAGAACCGATTTAGCAGAGCAGTCTAATCGCATACTATTCCAAAGAAATCGAGTGAAAGATAAAATAAAGCTTCCAATTTCGTATTTCAATTAAGTGGTGACCTGAATCACTTTTATATAGTAACTGACAATTTTTCCACGTCGATGGTGCCCGGATCGCGTAAATATGAGGCAATTATAGCAGCCATTTCACGCCACTTACACTTACGTGATGAGACTTTAGATTTTAGAATTTACCACCAGATTTATGAGTTGATATCAACGAAACATAATGTTATACATATAAACTTGAATTTAAATTAAAATAACTAAAAGTAAGACACGTATACGCTTAGTTACATACTTAACGTAAATGTATTATAAACAATTAAATATTACAAAGCTATTAATAAAATATTTTCCATCCAATTGTAATATGAAACCTTTAATCTTAGCCAATGGGTGCATTAATACAAAAATCAATTAAATTATTGATCAAGTGGCGTAATTTTGTTCTTTAAATTATAATATTACATAATATCTATACAAAACGAATATTTAACTGGTTAAATAAATTATATAATACATGCTGGACAGAGTTCCATAGTTACATCTGCCTAAAGTCGATCTCGGTATTATTATTTCTCGATTGTGGGTAAATAGTGAATAAAATACATCTTCTACAATCAATGGTAATTTGGGATAGACATTAAACAAAATAAGATTAGTTCAGTAGACTCATATTTGTACCCTCTAAAAATACTGTCGCTTTATTATATTAGTATAAATAAAACCATACGATTTCCTATATCCTACAATGCTTAATCATTCAAAGTTGTCTGTAGCTACATAAGAGCACATTGAATAAACATCGAAAGGAGCAGACGGGTTTTTCTCATCCCGGGACGAATTTTAATCCCATCAGGATTAGACGGAGCTAATTACATTATCATTACTTTCGGCACAACGAACCGTTCTTGTAACAAAACAGTGTTCGTTATGCATGCTTCTCGTATATGAAATATTTAAGCGTCATGCACCGCCGGCTTACAAAGCTTCAGCCAAACAAAATTCTGTATTCGCAAAACCTTTCATTTTGATGGATTCACATACATATAAACGAGTATAATAATTATTTTTATATTAAAGCGAATACCCACAGATGCTTAAAAGGCTGTTCGGCTTTTAAACGAAATTGTTCTGTGACGTGTTCTGATTTTTTTGGTTTATGTTTAAGTTCTTTTTACGTATATTGTTATAAAGACTGCATAATTTTAAAGATGGTTATTTTATTAGTTTGTTATACATACTTTTTCATACTTTGAATCACCAAAGTGAACTTAATATTTATTGAACTGGACTGTATATAAAAGCAGTTTTTAATCATCAAGATATTGCAATACAATCAAGAATGATCAATTCAATTCAATATTATGTATGTTACTTTTATCATACTTTTTTCAGTGCTGTGGTATTTTACTTCAAAGTTAGGCTTGTATCAAAACCTGCATTAATTTACATCTATATTACCTAGATTACACTGTTACATATGCATTAACATTTTCGCTGCTTTAAATGTGCTAAAAACATCACCATTACCGCATTTACAACAGAAAATGTCTAAAGAATAAAAGCAGTTTTAAAACCGACAACGCTAACTGCTCTAAAGACAGTTCAGTTAAATTTTTGTCAAGTTATTTGGCAAATCTGCAGCTGACTCCAACAGAACATGCGGTGAATGGCAATTTTCGTATCAAATGGAGTGTGAACGAAATCAACGTTTTGTAATCGCCTTATTTTCCCGCTATTTTTCTTATCGCGGCTGACAATACAACATTTTTCTTCTCTCTCTTTTGTAGTATATTTTTTGAGACGAAATTACATTGGCACCTATCGCGGGTGCAATACGAAAGAGTATTTTATGGTTAATGGAAGAGCAGCAATGGAATTGAGAATCACGAAATTCAAAAAACACTCCTAATGTTTGGAGTGAGATTGTTTGTTTTTATAGCCGAAATAATACTTGGATTAATTATTATTTATACTGATAAGAATAACGATGATATTCTTTAAAATTATTGCTCTAAACAGTTTTCGACGTAATATGTTATTATTTATGTTTTTTAAACTTTTCCAATTATTTTCAATCCGATTGTTAAAAGTGAAGTGCTCGTGTTTTTTTTATATACCAGCTTTGCCGATTGATATTGATATATTACAACCATGTGTAGTCACAGCAACATTTAAAACTATATTCCTTTTAGTATTCGTAATAACTGCGTCTTCACAACTAAAAAAGAAACACAATATAAAAACACAAACCTATCACGGTGCATTAAGCGTCACCTCTGCCGCTAGCATTTTCTTTAATCAAAGAAAAAAACCGACGCAATCAATGGTTAGAACGAAAACGTTTCGCAAATAGAAAAGCAAACAGCCTAGACAAGGGGAGCTTCCGTCTCGTGTGACCGAGGGTTAAGGCAATGTAAGGTAAGGTCGAAGATAACGCTAGAGGGTTGGAAATCTAATTTGCAAATGCATTCCCCGCCTTTCAGATCGCTGTGACGTGTAGCCTCGGCTTTACATTTTTAAACAGCGAACCAGCTCTGATTTCAAACGTTCAAGTTTTAGTTCGTTCGTTCTGAATTTAAGTCGCATATTCTGAGGCCTATGGCACGTACAGATAAGAAATGTTAAGAGCATGAATTATAATTGAAGATAAATAATAAAGGAAACTATTGGGGATTTAAACAAACTGTTCATTGAACCTTAACGCTCAAAGCCATATGAATTTATTAAAACATTTAATACAAATACGTTTATGTTAAAATATTGTATTATGGGTAACATGCTATTCAAGGTATTCACTGGTTTATTAATAAATCCGGAACGTTTACAAAAATATATAACTTGTATTGGAAAATGTATATTTGAGCACATTAATATTTCAATTATCAGAGCTTGGACAATAGTTTGACCCGTAGAATACATCATAATACAAAACGTCTGCCTTTCGCGGTCGGCTTAATAGCGATCTGCCGAATTCCAGCGGAATTTGGGCAGCGTTCACGCTCCATTGCTGACGGAAATTACATTGCGTACCAACTCGCTCTTTTTGTTCGAGCAATGTATTGTATCGATTGTGTACCGTCAAATGTGCCGATGTAGGGTCCGTTATGAGAACACAGAACTGAAAGTCCCTTGAACATTTCATCTATTTTCAGGGAAGTTATAGGTATAAATAGTTTGCGAATATTTTGGCAATCGAAGTTTAGATGTTTATGTGTACAATTGTGTACCCGTTTGTTAAGATAAACAATTTAAATTTTGACTTTGGAACTCGTGGAATAGTTTTTTATAACAGCATATTCTTTATCAACCAGTAAGAACAGTAAGTGACGTCACAAAAATCTTTACTAGCTCGGATATTGAGTGCGCGCTCGTTGCCCACATCAGGAGTCAAAAACTTGTGACATATCCTCAGGACAACTTCCCGAAACTTCTACATTAGAGATGAACTTTTACGCCAGACTTATTCTCTAGTACTTGTGAAATCTTCACGCGATGAGTGGAACAAATTTGTAACGAATGGCGTGAATGTCGTATAATGAGATATATCAAGATATATTAGTAGATATATTAGATATAGTATTTGTAGTGTAGTATAAAGATCAATGTTTATACATTGATACAGATATACTGAACTGAATAATTGGACTAATTAGCGTTAATATGTGACTAATACAACGGATCCGTTACAACTATGTTATTTCTCTATTATAAAATATTTTACAATTTGATTTTTTTGATATATTACAATTTGATATATTAGATATAGTACTTGTAGTGTAGTATAAATATCAAATATACATTGATACAGATATACTGAACTGAATAATAGGACTAATAAGCGTTAATATGTGACTAATACTGGACTACGGGTCTTTTATAACAATGCTATTTCTCTAAATTATAAAATATTTTACAATTTGATTTTTTTGGCGATTACGAGACTTCAGACAATTAATATATCACCTTAGTTCTATTTTATATAGTAATTGACAAGTAAAACATATCAGTAGTAAAGAGAGATTTCACAAAATGGGGCCAAAATAACTCTATTAAGACTGAATTTAGAAAGAAAGAATCTGTATTAATTTTGATAATTTTCGTAACAACAAAAAAAAACAAAAGATCCCATATGATTGAATAAATCTGTTGTCTCTGTACCGGTAAAGTATCAGCAAATTTACGTTCCTAAAAGATTCTCAGAATCAATTTTCCTCCCATAATAAATAAAATAAAAACTCATAATGCATTTTCGAGTATGATATTCACTTAGCCAACATAAAAGGCCCAACATCTTCAGATCAGGATATATACAAATTATTTTTAATATATTCCATGACCTTTCAGGAAGGGTCGCGCTTCGTAATCTTAAAAGTGTTTTCAGAATTCTCGTTACGATATGGAATCATATTATTTTGCGTTTATCTACCTACACTCCTGTTTTAGTAGAAATAAATTTATTACGTAGAACATAATTTTAATATAATAATAGCTCAGCAGTGGGATGAAGACCCTTGAGTAGTATTTGCTAGATAATTTAAATTTGAATGTCTTAAAATCGAGTGTAAATAAATTTATTATAGGAAAGCGCGCTTTATCATTAAGAAGGTCGAAAAGTTCTTATACCACTCGGATGATGGCATGAAAACCATCGTTTGACGTGACAACAAGTCAAAAATGTTCTTTTAGCCGAGTAGTAGTAGTTGTCACTTAGTAGAGTAGACTATCAAGAGTAACTAGCCCTTTTTCAATGCTGGGAAATCCTCTGACCGATTTCGCGTTTCCTAGGGAAAAGAAAAGGCGGTTGGACTCACACAAAAATGTACCACTACCAACTAAAACCGGTGGGGGCCGTTGGCAAGTTCCTCCACGCACTCTGACACGGATGGACTGACAGTTTTTTGCGAAGCCAGGAGCCAAGGAGCTTTTTTAAAGTGTGAACGTTGTAACTCGTGCAAGAGTTCGAGTATCGCTAATCTCATGGGTCATAAAGAATATTGCAAATTAAAATCGAAATTAAAGGAACCCAATAATACATCAATATTAAAGTATTGTTATTTGCTTAAGGAAAACGTGGATTTCAAAGTAATAAAACGTTACATTGTTAGTAAAAATAATTTGCAATCAACGAAGAATCTCCAACCATACAAAATGTTTTATCGATTTTCCAGCTTAACCTTATGATGATTGAGAATTAAATTTTACCCGTTTCATTGTCTTGTTTATTGGCTGGCTGTTAAATAGAACTTGTTATTTAATAGAACTAACCTCTCATAGAAAATGGCGTCAAGTATGGCCTTACCTTGAATGATGTCATTGCGTTCTGTTCGGTATCAAATAAGCTATACATCCTCCTTTAACCTTTATTCATCCTAATAAAAAATACTTATGACTGATATGGATCAGTCATAAGTATTTTTTTTTTTCAATATGGGTAGTGCCTTCCAGAGGTTACTCTCATTGAGAATGATCAGGCAAAACTCCTTAGTTGCCGACCGTGACATAAAAAAAACAAATGTTCAGGTACATACATCTGCAGAACTATGATAGAACATTTCTTTGTCTTTATTCAGATCTATGTAGATGTCTGTCAGTGTAACTATGCAAATGACAGTGCAACTATGATTTTAACTTTAGCCCGCTTCTTTGTACACCATTTTTTGTTCGTTTTATTTTTGCCCTTCATTTTAGTCAACAGTTTAAGTTATGCATAATGAATGCTTTGGCATCACTATTATGTATTAAAGTTTAACAACGTGTAGTTCTAGTGAACTAGAAAGGAGGATATTTCAATGAAAGATGAATTTTATTAGATTTTTTTATATACCTAGAAAAAAGAAGATAAATAATTATTCTCTTGACCTTTATTACAAAAATCCTTGAAATCGTAAACAAATTTCAAAGTAGCAATTTTATTTACATTCAGCCATTACGACAGAAACTTTTTTTAATGGCAACACTCACTTTATTATCTCCCAAATGAAACTCTATTCACATTTTCAATACTGGAAATGAAATATCTTTGTGTTCGACGGAAATGAGCAAAAAAATTGTACAACCGCGTTAAAAGCCGCCGGCTATCAGCATTGCGATATCTGGTCAATAAAAAAACTTCATATTAACACATGCTTTTTCCACGTCTCCATTGCTATGAATTTTTTATGGAAGTCCTGTTTTTATTTCGGCCTCTATGAGGCAATTCGCCTCGTTAAAACCGTATGCATTATGTATGAGACGTAGAATTCTGGTAATGCCCGCTGCAATATATGTAATGGTGTTCTTATCGGTCAAGATTATGTCACGGACCCCCGTAATATGGTTTGATATATTGGTTTATTTGTCAAATATCAATATGACTGAAAGCACTCACGGTTCCAATATAATTGAATGTGAAATGGCGTTACGAGACATGTTTTACTTCAGCGTATTAATCCATTATGAATAATGTGTTTTCATAAGCTTCTTAGTGTATTATCGTGGATACGTAATACGGCTCGGAGTTTATTCCTATGTAAATTTTCAAAGATATTTATTTCGCTAAGAGTATTTGTGAATTTATTAAATACGCGAAGTTGTTTGTTGAGTGGTTGTAGGTACCTACTGTTGTTTAATCTATTCACTACTTTTGTGTACTAATAAATTGAATGAAAAGTCGTTAAATAATTGCCTTGTTAAAAATATTTAGGTAAATGGAAGCTAATTTAAATTGATTTTTTCTACATGTAAGGATATGAAGTCTGTCAAATTTGGCCCTTCAATATAATCTAACAATAATTGCTAACTTTTTGTGGTTGCACCGCAGCTTGTTATAATATCAATCAACCCTTAGGGTACGTATGGGTGCACTCCATTGACGGATTAGTGGGGTAATTGCCGTGTCGCGTGCTGTTGGCCGTGATGAAAGGGCGCAATGGACGTTGTTTTGGGTATACAACACCACTATTAATTTCGAGATTGCGTATACCTAATTGGTTCATTTTACTGCTATAGAATTATAATAAATTAATTCCCATATTTTTTACAATACATTTCACTTCTATAACCTTTCCTTCAAAGTAAAATGAACCTTACTCAAAATAAAAATTCCCCAAATAAAAACATCAGCGCGAACTCATTTATCTCGATGTCTAAACCAGTTAAAAGGGCAATGCGTTTTTCTAAATATCAAAGTGCTGAAAACGCACAAACAAAGCAATTTGAATTTCAATGAAAGTTCATCGCATAGCCCGACTAAATCTAATATTAATAAACGGGGATGACGCGAAACTGAATTTCCAAAACTTGCCAGCTCGCACACAGATTTGCATAATATCGTGTCTGACACTAATATAGTAAACTCAATATTGGCGCACCTGTGACCGACACACGTTGTACCAAACTGTTACTTTCCGGACAATGAATACGCGAAATCGCAGATCGATACCTGTTATTTTAGTGATGCCCTTCCAAACCAGCAAAATGACTACTAAGCAGTTTAGAGGCTAATATGACATAATATATATATGACATAACCAATGAATATTGATAATGTACTTATTAGTGCTTTTTGCAATGACGCTGCAATCGACGACCGCTTGGCTTAGTGGTAGCAAAACTGCTTTCTGCGCGAAGGGTCGTGGGTTCGATCCCCACACCGGAAAAATATATTTGTAAATTACATTTCTATTTTTCTGGGGTCTGGGTGTTGCCTATGTATTGTGTGAATGTATTTACAAAAGAAAAGTATGAATATGTTATTTATTCCGTTATCCAGTTGCCATAACACAAGCTTCTGCTTAGCTTGGAACTAGATGGCGCTGCGTATAAATGTCCTGAAATATTATTCTTATTATTATTATTTTTCATCAAAAATCTTATTACCTACAATAATATTTTTAATAACATCGAGATTTAATTATCGCACTGCATCATTGAAAGTTTCGTGTTCGGTCACAAATCCAAGATACATATTTAAAACTAAAAAAGTAAAATACTTTTATCAAATACCTGTTATTTCACCGGTGATTTCACAACTTTTTTCACAGTGATTGCCATCCTTTTATAACGTTATAACACCGCTTAATTTAAAAGGATGGGATGCTTGGCTTTTATCGCTGTTTACGTTTTTATTTTGCATATTACAACACCGACTATGTTTTTTATCGCGTTTATTATCTGCGATATTTAAGTAACATAATTAAACTTATTTTTTCTGATGTTATGTGTTCGTCGTATATTAATAATTGCATTGGAAACTCTTCCTAAAATCTTAGTTATTTATTCTTCTTCTATTCGTTCTTACTGCAGGTTTGCCATAAACTCTTGTACTTTTCTCTGTCTCCAAGAGAAGGCAATTCCTATCCATTTTCAGATACTGTGCAATAATGATATTTAACGTTTGCCAGCGCGTCTTTGCCTTCTTATTTCCCCATATAAGTTGAAGGAGGTGGTACATATCATGCCATATATTCACATAAATATTAAATTTTTATTAACAATCTATAACAAATCTTACTTAAGAAAAGAACGTCTTGAAAATATTCTATTACAAACTACTTTCAGTACGATCTATGAAGCTCAAAATTACAGTAGATATTTTCTCGACGATTGTTGAGAATTTACTAACTTATTTTTTAATGATCTGTTTTGAATGCTGAAAAACACGCTGTAATAATAGTCGGAACACGTTCTTAAGATTTATATCAATTCCTAAAATGATTGTAGAATGTATATATAGCATATAAAATATCAAATAATCCATACTAATATTATAAATGCGGAAGTAAAGTATGTCTTTCCATCACGCTAAAACTACTGAACCGATTAAAACGAAATTTGGTACACAGATGGTCTAGAGCCTGAGAAAGAACATAGGCTTATTTTTAACTGGAAACAATGGTTAAAAGGGGGGGAAGGGAGGGGGTTCAAAGGTTAAATGAAAGTCCACGCGCAGTACTCTTATAAATGTGATAAAGTAAATTTTTCTTCACGTCCAATATTTAGCCTCTCGTAAGAACCTTACTTCAGATATGTTTTATTATAAAAAAAATATTAACCAGGTTTGAAATTTCCATATACAATTCACTAGAAGCGCCATCCAGTTTTACCCGTGTTATTTCCGTTTCCATGGTAACAGTGAGATAGAAATATCTTAAGTTATAATCCAAGGTCTGCTCTACTTCTGCTCGTGAAACTTCAACGAAATCAATTTAGTAGATTTTGCGTGAAAGAGAAAGAAACATTCTTATTTGCTGACCAACAATCGCGTTAGTAATATTAGGATGAATGAGCGGTAATATCGAACTACGTGGTTAGCAAAAGTCTTATGAAAGTTTGACAAACGCCAAAAGTAACGAACACTAATAATAGATATCACGTCCTAGTAACTCTAAGAAGCTAGGAGTGGCGAGCTAACTGTAAAGTTAACAAAGTCCGCTCAAGTACTTTGGATTCTTATTTATTTTCTTTTATTCGCTTCCCAAGAACGGACTCGTGTTGAGAGTTCTTACGTTTTGTAAATATCTGCGCGATATATTGGCGATCGGTTTCACTTTAGATACAGTGGAAAGTTTTTGCAAGTAAATAGAAAATCGTTTAGAAAATAGCGTAATAAAATACTTAATGCTTCATAACATAGTTATTACGTCGTTAGGAGTTACTTAAACTTAATAAATATGTTTTTAGTACGATAATATAAAAATAAAAGAAGTATTCAATATCTTAAAGAACACAGAAGAAACTGACTTTAAAAGAGGTATGAATGATACTAATGGTATATGATGCTTTGATATGTTTAGTTATACTCATACACACATGTAGCTACAGAAACATAACTATGTTTATGTACATGTGTTTGTTAGAAAATCATCGACTGTTTACATTCTGATAAAGCTATCTCTTTCTTCATACAATTAATCAAACGGATGTACCCAGTGAGCAGATAGCTTTCTTTCTTTCTTATATATTATGGCATTAGCGTTTAGCTTTTTGCTAATGTCAAGTAAAATCGTCATCAAGTCGTCTTTAGTAGAGTCAGTCAGTCGTTTCGTTCTGCCCTTCGTAAAGTGATAGTGAGCTTTACGAAGAACCTAGACGAATCTTGGAGCAATCGGAACGGCG
>DWAJ01000008.1:0-86508 GCA_018238005.1 Eurema mandarina | reverse complement strand
GTACTTGCGGTGTGTAATACCTGAACTACGCTTTTGCATCACGATTGAGTTTGGACGCTGATAGTAACGATCTCGATTGAACATGTATCGACAAAGATGGTAAATAACTCTAGGTACTATAGAATTTGGGAATTCTATGTATTTTTGGTATATGAGAAACATTACAAACAACAAAAAACATCATTTTTGATTTAGATTGATTTAGATTTTGATAATAAGTATATAACTGACATATGTGATTTTTTTATTATATTACAAAAAAGTTTATTAAAAAAACTTATATTGAAATATAGGTAAAAAAACAACTAAGGAAGATTAAACTGGAATTGTCGTCGATTCGTAAACATTTTGATTTATGAACTTCAGTGATAGCTACCGTCAATAACAAAAATAAAAGTAGTTGGAACAACAATAGTGAACACGACAAAAGCAATGTAAAATTTTAGTAAAATCAATATGCTTTATGTTCCAGAGGCTATCGCGCTTTATCAAATCATCAGTGACAAGCTTGCGAGTAATTTTACGATAACATAACTGATACGGATAAAGCCAAAAAATCTCCACAATTACCTTTATGTTCTTTTAATTTTAAAAACAAAAAGCCTCTAACAAAATACATCGCGGTATACAACAAAAAATCAACCAGAACTAAATAGTTTATGAAAAGGGATTTCAAAAACATTCGTTGTTAAATGACTACAAGCAATCGGTTTTTATTGGCATAAACTATATCAGCTACGGACAGAATTTAAAAATATATACGGAGTAGAAAAACAATTGTAGAAACAGCAGCGTCATGGGCGGTAATCGACACCTGTGACAATTAATGCCCGCTGCACTCCGCACTTTCATTACACCGCTGTTTTTGTATTCCGATACATATCTTTATTGTAGGCTGTGCTTTTTTATTCACTGGAAAACATGTGCTCTATCACGCTATTTTCAGTCGAAGCTTTTCCATCTAAAACAATTTTGTACGTAACACGTATTGTATTCCCTTTCAAATTTGTATTCAAAAAGTCGAATTCCGAAAAATAATATCAACCGATTTTTGGAATTTAACTACTGATAGGTACCTAAGTAAAATGTTTAAAATTTTCCGTAGGTAGTCATCATCTTGTCAGCATAATCGTCCAGCGAAAAGGTTTCACAATGAAAATTTTAAGTAGCGTCGTTCATAAAAATACAATTCAGCTAGGCATTTTAACTAAGCCGGCTGTAAATATTACCGATTTAGCAGTTCTAAACTTTTCGGATACTTTTCGAATTTCTCTTGTTCTTGTAACCTCTTAATTGCTACCCCATTTTTTATTCGTGCTAAATTTCAGTTTAATCAGTCGGACAGTCCGGAAATATCTTAGAGCGACGAGGCGCGGGAAAAAGCTTTAATATAGAACTGTCGGATGGAAAAAGAAAGGAATTGTCATTGCAGTAATAACCTGTAAACGTTGAACGAAAGCGTTTTATTTAAATTTCTCTGTTAGCTAAGTAATGTAAGTTATGAGAGTATAGTTTGTTTAATTTAACGGGAATAATGAATTCAAGTGTTGCTGGAAATTCATTGTAGATATTAATGAATAGATTGTTTCTTTTATGTGCAAGTTTTAGAGGGTTTAACATTACCAATCATTTAATGATTTTTGGCAATTAGTTCTTTAATTTTAACACGTTTCTAAACCGAACTTGAATGACTTACTTAACATCGGTTAAGCAAAATATATTTCAACAGTGTAAGAACAGAAAACGTCGCCAATAAATCCATTGGCACTTCCAAGCAAGTTAGTAGATAAAAACTTTAGTTCTGGACTTCCTATTATATGTTTAAGGAGTGTGAACCCCTAACCGCTCTATGAAATAAACGGCCACTGGTTAAACGTTCACAAATAGCTTTTTATAATTTACAGTGTGTCATGTATGTTTGTATAAGAAAATAAGCTATGATGGTTACTTTATTAAAAATGGAAATTAGAAAAGATCTTGGTTATGATATACAATACGTAATAATAATAATAAAGCCTTTTATTTCCTTAACTCTTATATGATACATTTAATAAATTGTTAGTAATGAATTAGTATCCATAGATCATTATAATCTAGTTGTTAGCTCTATTGTTAGTTATTGATTCAGAGATATGGATCCCTTTATGGGTATTAGTCTATTTCGATTTAGATTACTTGTTTCTCGCAAATATGTAATAGGTCTTTCGGCCAAATACTCATACGCAAATTAAATTTAAGGACGCCTTAAGACTCGTTATTTTGACAGAATTGTATGGCGAACTGTCAGATTGGACCGGTTTAAGTTATACTTAATTTTCAGTTGCGTTTCAGTATTCCAGTATTTATCATTTAAGGAGACCATTTCGTATATCTCGCATATCTCATACACCCTCAAATGCTTCATATATTTCCACGATTGTCTATAATATTAGTTGTTATAATATGAACATTGTAACAAACGGACCGCACACGTAAACGTAAGCTAAAAAGCTGAGCTCTTACATAAAGTCGATAACCGTTGAGGTCGGTCGAGCCGTGTGCCGTCCCAACACTGACATCATTTAAGCCGTACATTAGTGAAACTTGCGCAGTTAAGCAGCCACCTGGGCCCACAACACACTATTCGATATTTTATGCTGAATAAACTTGGATATTATAAATCGGATGGGCGTTTTTTGCTAGTGTTTTCAAGAGGAATTGTATGGTAAGATTCAGTTTCATTCAATATCTTCACTCTAAAACATTTTTATCTATACTAATGTATAAAGAAGTACAGTTTGTGTGTTTGTTAAATTGTAAAGGGGTATTCTCGGGATCTACTGAACCGATTTTGAAAATTCTTTCACGAATAGATAGCCACATTATTGCTTTTTTTATAGTGCAATAGGCGAGCGCTTGACCACAGGTCGCCTGATGGTAAACGACGCTGCGGTCGAAGATGTAGCGCGCTCGCCTAAAAGAAACCAGTTCACTCTTGTTTTGAATGAGCCCAGTTTGCAACATTCAGGGAAGACCCACCCTGGGAGCTCATTCCATACTTTGGCGGTTTTCCAAATGAACGTGGAGTTGATTGCTGAGTGTCATAGGCTATATAAAAAAGGATTGTTAACATTATACGGGTCCGCTAGTAAATAATAAAGTGTCGGATTCTATAAAAAACTGCATAAAAATAACGCCCTGCAAACCAAAAACCAAAACTTTAACTTACAAAGCGGCTTACATACTACATTCAACATTTTGACGCGAACATACCTGAAAATAGAAATGTGTGTTTTTATTATTTTATTTACGTAAATATACTGGTAAATCTTTCTGCCTGTTATGAATTTTAATTTTCGTACGTACACACAAAGTGCCGACGTTTGACGCTTCACATCAAGCTCGTTTTGTGCCGGGAATTATATATTAGGATCACGAATTCATTTATTATTCTACGCTCATCGAAAACATTAGAGATATTAACAAATGTGTAAATGAGAGATAAAATTGATTAGTGTCAGTGCGTTTGCGCGCTCCATATTTTGAATAGAATTTTTAGCAACGAACGTAACATTTGGATTGTAAAACTTGACGAGTCAGGAGCATTCTAGATTTGTAACTAAAAGTTTCATCATGATACCTTTGATAGCAAGACGGAATTATCTCGTGCTTAGCAGACGTAATAAAGGAAGAAAGGGTCACACATACAACAAATAGTAAGTACTGAATGGGAGGCCGACGAGCGCCGGCGCAGCGAGCATTGAACTCTCACTCGCCCGCCCCTGCCCCCTCCGGTGAAACGCGACTGACGGCATTCCGCTGCGCTTCCTGACCGAGGCAAGTGCAAGTACGATGCAAGTACCCCCTCTCCCCCTCGCCCCACCTCGCGCCCCTACCCGCACCCGTCTTCCCGCCTAGCTAACAGTCCTTCCTTCAAATCAAAACTTAAACGCCGGTCTCAATACAGACTGTCTTGGACTTAACTACATATATAACAATATACTTACTTACAATATACATTACTTTAGCGAAAATACATTACGTCAATAATCTTATCCGTGAATTTAATTCGATAACATAGGAGCCAACATAATACGATTATTTATAAACGGAATATCAAACATTAATGGAATCCTTATAAGAAAGGAGATTCAATTGAGTAATGTAATGTAAAGGTCTTTTAAATAATCATAATCTTACAAGATCAAAAGCTACTTTTTAGCCCGTAATATGCTCGCAGAAACCTTTGAATGTTATATATTATAATAAATTAAGTTATTAGATTGTTTGAGCATCTTATTGCATGGAATATATATTTTCATTCAATGTTTCATAAAACGGTAATGTTTTATAAAATATGACTAAGTTATTATATTTGGAAGAGTAATGAATAACTGTATGGATTAAGGATGTTTGCGGTAACGGCAATAGGTTAATGCCCATATGAATTACCAACTTTCTATCCGTTCGATTAAAATAATAATATTACATTAACTTGTAACCGAATAAGAATATTCTTCTTGATTCGACGAAATACATTACAGAAGGATCAAATAAACATACAAAGTCCCAGAAAAAAACTTAAAAAGCGAAACGAAAATTGAAAACGGTCGCACGTAAAACAAATTCTGATCGAGATCCCCAAAGCCTATTCGGTGTAACTTATTCAGATATACATATAATCCGGCAGTGTCGAGCCAAAGCAAAAAGTATGGGAGCAGCCCGTAATAGTCCGTCTACTAAAAATCGTTTTCCACGAGGCTTTTAAGCGCTTATCTTGAAAATGATAGCCGCGACCGGACGTTGGAAGGCTGTGACGGCAATTTGCTTACATTAGGACATTTTTACTATGGAATGTATGTTCCGAGAATATTTATGTGAATCTTTTCAATGTTAATAGAAACTTTTCCGTGTATATAAGGCAGGTATATGGCAACTACTCGTAATAAGGGAAGTTTCAACAAGGCGTAATATCATAACAAATAATGAACCTTTAATAGTTGGAAACAGAACCATTTTTAATGCCATACCAACGTTGAAATGTTAATTAAAAAATAGCGAAGAATAAAGCTTTACGAATTTATTCTCACATGAAATTGAATGCTTCCGGCATTACTCTTTTACATGTATTTATTAAGTTAACTGTTTTCAGTAAGCACAATATTGATTTGCAAAACGCAGTCAACTGTGAAGTTAAAACAGATTCAGTTACGCCCCGTTTGTAACGTTGTAGTTAGTTTGCATCCGTACTGATCGTTTCAGCAATAGGCACGTTCATTTCCTTTTTCCATTTGCTTGCATGACTACGAAAATATTCATTAAGATGGACTGTTTTGTGTTAATAATGCCAATAGGCTTCAAACATACGTTTATTCAATTGGTACTAAGGTCCTAAAAATGTGTTATTCTTTAAAGAGCTTGTAAATTTAATACGCGTTTTTATTTCGTCGCTCATTAATTTACAAACACAAACATTTCACTTTTAACGCTAACTTCTACTGAACAAATTCGAATTCACGTTTTGGCTTTACTCATTTATGTATGTATTATAAACATAACCCTTCTTCTTGAATCACTCTTTGTTATAAAAAATGCGTAGTTTTAAAGATTTAAGTATACTTACGGACAAACGGAAGAAAGCTAATTTGTTTTATATGTATAGTATAATAATGAATTAATCTACTTTATACGTAAAACATTATTCCAAATTTATTTATGACTATTAAATTGTGACGCTTTTCTTAGTCCAATTATTAAAAGGGAAAGTGTTGATGTTTCGCCCTGTAACAAGATTATCGCCACAGCTTCCTTGTGCTTTTATTGAATTGGTCCGGGACTCGATAACCTGAGCCAAGTTGATAACAAATTTATCGAACCTGTTTGTAACCGAATCCAAATATTTTAAAAGCGTCCCATCTTTACTTTGAAATAAATAATATTTATATCGATTGATTTCTATCGTATAGAGATCGTACCACAAATTACCTGTTTAATTAATTATTCTAATATTAAGAGATATTATATTATTTGTTTAAGGGATATATTGCATTCTATTGTACATATTAGCATAGCTAGTCACGAAAGTAAGTACAAAAACATTGTTTAAATAGCTCTTCTATGAAAATTTTTGAACGTATGAACTTAAAAATAAATTTTTTTGTATACCAAAATAAATTATGGTACAATAGTAAAGATGACCTCGGTCGAATGCAGTACATGTTTGACAGGATTTTTATAGAAAACGTTACGCATAGCAGTTACGCGCTGTAAACTCATGTGTTTGTGTTCCGCGGTTATTTCTGGCCTAACCTCCATCCACTCTTACTTGAATACCGAGAAGATTAACAGTAAAACATTCTGGTACAAAAAACATTGTAATAGTAAGCGAATAATAGCGAAAAGATTTATGCAAAGTGGAAACTTTAATGCGCGATAAATATTCAAATGCGTACGCCTATTTATTATATCCATTTATTTTGGTCGAATTTTGTGCCGATTTCAGTGATTTTTATTGTACTGAGTAACTCTACGTGTAGGTTGTTTTACTTATTATTAATTGTATGTAGAATAAGAAGAATAATAAATTTACATATTTGACAAACAAATCCTAAATCATATTATCAATGTTTGTCATCAACAACATGTCTATTTAAATCTCAATTCAAATTTCCTCGAATATATAACCTAAGGTAAGAGCTAACAGGTAAGTGTTAAGAAAACTGAAATAATCGCAATTCCGCAAGACATATCGCCAGATATTATTGTTTTAACGAAGCTCCTGGCTTTTATTCAGAAATTGCAGTTAGAGTGATCTTATTAATGAACGTCGGGGCCGCCTTTGTCCGGCGCCAGAGCATTTCCTGCACAATCGCCTTGACACCGAGTAATTAGAAAGAAAAATTTGTTACCGAGACGACTAGCACCGTGTTTTAGTATTGCGTTGAAAAATGGGAACGATTTTTACAAGAACCGCAAGATATGAATACATTAAGACTTCTATTACGGTCACGAGTTAATGCTTTATCGTTAAATTTGCTTTAAATATAATTGTGTTTTCTGTTATAAAACACGTATAGCAGAATAGCAAATCATTTAAAATTCATTTATCAATTATCAATATCAATCATATTCATTTCAATTATTTTAATTATAACGCCAGTTTTTGAATATATTTTCTGATTTTGATCTTCTTAAGCTTTGCAAAAACTAAGATTTATTACATATTTATAAATTGCAGACATTTTGCGTCGTATGTAAGCGATCGTCAAGGACTTAAATATATAGATAACAAACTATTGGACGAATAGTTGGCGGCTAGTTTTTTACATAACACAGCACACGTTGTTTCTCGTTCCGGTTGTAAGCAAGCACAATGACCCGATATTATTTATAAGATTTAATGTAGAGGCGTCGGCGACTACGCTTATTACCTATAACGCTTTTTGGACATCCATTAAGATAAAATACTTAATTAGTAATTAAATTTATCAATATTAGTTTTATTGCTACAGGACACACTTAACTATAAAAAAAAATATAGAACTATTGCATAATCAAATACGTTCGCTTTTACTATACTTTTGTAGTTTGGAATAATATAATACACATTTAATATACTGTTTCTCTTCATGTAATGTTTGTCATCATTTTCTGTTGATTGTTGTATTATATACTACTAGACATAAAAATCGCCATCTCTTTTAAATCTTATCTAAAGAATGGTACGACGTACAACATCTTATTATTGCCTATGACGCATCCCTCTTGATTCACATGAAATAGCCGAGTCATTTGTACAAACACTTGAAGCTTAAATTATAATTTATAAAATTTTAAAAGGTCCTAATTTTAGCTGCAGTAGAGTTATAAATAAATTACCTAACTTTTAAGTCGAACTTGTCCATTTGAAATTTGTAAGTTTTAGTATGAAGGTAAATTTTTATATTGTATTTAATAAAACATTCATATTTGAAATTAAATTGTTTTTATCGACTATCGCTTTTGTGTGACATGTGTTGTTCTATAATGTTTCTTAAATTTTAGTTCTTTAATGAAGATATTTGCAAGATTTAATTTTAAGGACGGGTTTTAAGTTAAAGATCTAACGATGATACCTGTATACTATCTTATATTATGTTATAACAGCGATCCAATAAAGCAATAACAATTTCTCTTGCGTATCGTGCACGCATTTAAAGATAGAGTAAAATTTGATTAGCTATCCGTGATCCGTCACACACCGCTCGGAGCCGCTCAAACTGTTTTTGTTACATTAATAATTTGTACGAAATTGAATTAATACACTCGTTAGACTTCTGAATGCAATTAAATGCATACTTGTGTTGTGAATACCGTTTCGCGCGGTCGCGTCGAGTCGTGGTTTTCAAGCGAAATTGCGGTGAAACTGATCTAATGACGTGCCTAACCACGCTATGTACTTTAACGTTTAGTGAACAAAAATTTCCCCTGAAAATGGCTAATAATTTCTCTTTTTTCCTGAAACGTTTTCGTCGCAAAAGTTTGACTAATTAATTATTGTCACGCGTAAAGTATCTTGACATCAAATTGTTACTTATAAACGAAATTATATACCTATTTTATATTTGCTTGACACAAATAGTACCAGTATGTAAGATAGTAGTTCTAAAGAAGTATTCCCACAAGTTGTATAGTATTGTTAGGTTTACGGTTAGATATCTCGATCGTATGGAGCTCGCCGAGACAGGATTCTGTGCTGGTATGTTTATTGGTTTGGGTTTCCGCCGGTTCTGATTACGGCTAGGAAATGTGCTATGATGTTGTGTTAGGTATGCACGCTACATTTACGATCCCATTTACAATGCATCGCTCCGGATTCAGTTTTTGTAGCTACATGTTATATAGAACTAGACTGTTGTTGGATTGATGAGTATTGGAAGATTACTTACTTTTTCTCCTAAATATATTTAAGACAAATGAGTATTAATAATTACTATACCTCTCAGAGTTTCACTAGCGTAAACCCCGAACTAATTTTATCAGCCTTCGAAATTTAAAATTATTTTGCCGTGCCTGGTAAAAAATATTAGGTCAGTAGATTGTTCTTATTCCCTATGGCGCCAAATCTCAAAAACTGACAAATTTAACTCTTTATAATATAAATAATAATAATGATTTGTAAATCAATTCACCGAGACAGACTAATTGTGAACACAAATTGGGTTAATCGTATGAGCCTTTAGAAAAACATAATACAGTTATGTCGTCGCGCCGTCAAATATTTCCAATGGACATCGGACGTGATGTGAAATGCATAAACAACAATCAAGTATGTAAATATTTACATAATATGTAATTTGTATTCAATCACATATAATTTTCTTGAAGCCGTCAGTACATTCCGCTAACAGAAACGGCATGCGTCCTAATCTTGTTATTAACTCGAAAATATGATTTCCCAGAAAAACTGAATTATGGCACCAAGAAAATTGTTATTTAAATAACATAAGCACACCTTTGACGAGAGGCCTTAATGAGAAAAGTTGGATACCTACGACTTCCATTTCAAGTTTAACTTCTATCATCGACGTTTACTTAAAGTCTATGAAACCACCTTTGTTCATTGGCTAACTATCTTATTTGCATGAGACATTTTGTTTGTTTAATACAATTTAATATATTAGCATTCGCCTTTGTAAATATATCTAGCCAAAAGCTCATTCTACAATATTTAAATAACTTAATGAATATGTAGCTTCACAAACAAAATTAAAATTCAATTACTCGGGTAATTTAATTACATAATTTTATAAAACGCGGCCACTCATGTGCTATCTAGATTATCGACATTAATTATTAAATTCATTTAATGTTACCTTTTAGCGAAGGCAATGTAAAATATTAATTTGAATAATCTAGTGCAACTAACTTTCTAGACAGTTAGCACAATATTGTTGTTAATAACCAATCGTGTGTGAGGTATTTAAACTTTATTATAATTATCTAGTGTCTACAAAATAAAATCACGGTCATATTTCAATTCCTGGAATAAAATTTCACAAACTAACACGAATGTTTACTACAGAAATAAAACTGATAACGGTTTACAAAACTTTTAAACAACGGTTGCGTTTGACAAAAGTTGAAAGTTGTCTGAATGTTAGGCGGGAAATTTCACTCGACTTACCATGTTAGAGAGCAGCAGACGCTGATGTTTAGCGACTTGTGGGTCTAAGGACTGGATCGGGAAGGCGAAGGGTAGAGGGATAGGCAGGGGAAGCGGGAGTGGATGTGGATGCTGCAGGAACAGCGGCGGGCAACAAGCGCACGGCGTTGCGTAGGACACGCACCCAAGCTGCTGCGGGAACAGCGTGCCGACGGCCTCCGGGAGGCCTCGCCCGCGTCTCTCACGACCGCATCCACGGCCGCTCTCCGAACTTGACGGCCACGTGCGCCGCCGACCACAGAACCGTCGACCGGACCGAAGCGCGGGAACTTGTCAAAAGTTACGCGGTAGTGCGCGGGAAGGGTCGGGCTTAGTGGGAGCGGGAAGTTTGACGTCAAGCGAAACACGACGCGGAGGGCTCGCGAGAGTGTGAAAGTGGCGGCGTGCGCGGTGCACAAGTCGCCAGCTCGGCGTGTTGCGATGGACTGGCCGGCGCGGCAGGTGAGTGAGGCGAGGGAGGCGTAGGGGCGGGTCTACCTGTCTCACCTGGGCGCCTGCGCCGCGCTCGCTCAGCCTCCGCCGCTCGCCCGCGACTCGACGCCCGTCGCCCGTCGCGCGCCCGTCGCCCGTCGCCCGCTCCACTCTCTATCCGCTATCGCGCGACGCGCTCTCGGCTCTACGAACTCCGATGCTCTTTGCAATTTACCAACATTACCAACATGCATCACCGCTGTCCATATCCACTTTTGGCCACACATGTCAATTGTAACATTACTTTTTATGAGTTATTATATTAATGTAATCTGTATAAGAGAAACGTAGACATAAATAAAATGTTTATTGTAACTTTTCCTCGTTATAAACGAAAAATAAAATAAAAATATTACTTTTTATTATAATGTAGACAGTCATAAAACGCTTTTATTTTACAATAATTTTAGTCAGATATTTAATATTTCACTAAGCAATTATCATAACATATTTATCTATTTTATTAACACTATTTTAAATATCTTTGTTATATTAATGATGTACCTGATGTATGGAACAAATTATATATTTTAAAAGCGAGGTCAAACAGTACCCATAAGACCCTGAGGAAGCTTTTGTTCGTATATAGATATATTTATATAATTCGTAATACAAAGTCGAAAGTCAGTCTTGTTAGTGAACTGAGGAAATTGTCCGGTGTAAGCTCATCGTATAGGTTTAGGGACATTAAGCGCCTTTCAGCGATACCCTTTATTATTTACTACAGAAAACATACGAGAAACAATTTTTACAAGGCGACTTGTTTTTTTTTACTTTTAATTATTTATTGAGATTTTTAAAAAGGTTTTGTTAACCACAGATTAAAAATCGATTGTTGAAATTTCATACAGAGTATGCAGAGCATACATAAATACAGAGTATGCAGTATAGAAACAATAGACAAAATATTTTCGCATCTACCATAATATAGGATTACCGCATTTAGCTTTGGATACCCGAATTTATTAAATTTATTTCCTCATGGGAAGCATAAAAGCTACTTGTACATGGGTTTAGTAGGCGATTCTGTTTCATCGATCACATAGATGGTTGCTTTAGACGAGTTAAATATTCGCGTTAAAGATGTATTTTCATTTATTATTTTTTAAATTGTAATTGTTTAAACCTAGGAATTACTTATCACAATAATTTTAGTAAGGGCTTATAAGTTTTGGAAAAAAGAAGTTAAACGTCAAATTGACATATAGAATGTCAAAATGAAAATACGGCTTTTTGTAAAGTTAGTTGAATTGTCAGCAATAACGTCTTAAAATATATGTGAAGTGTGTTGTGTGTTCTTACTCAACTCAACTCAACATAAAACAAAAAAAAAACATTTTGTCCGAAATAAAACGACTTCTGTATGTACACGAGGATTTGAATATTAAAAAAACACAATAATTGAAGCTCATCTTGTTAGTCAGCTATGGATAAACAAAATAACCATCAAACAAAGCGACCTTTGTTAGAATTCGCCTTTCAGTAATCTGATAAAGGCGACACTAATGAGAAGAAATGTTTGTCTGCTCCAATAAATACCTTTATTTTATAAAAAATAAATCAGTCCCAAGATAAATGATCATTTTCAATATGCCTACTACGGTTCTGGGTGAGTGAAAGATGTTTGTTTTCTTATATTTGCATTCAGAGAGAAACTAACATTTTATTCAATTGAATTATCTGTATTATGAGAATACGTATATTATAGTCTCTTAATATATTTTTATTGCATATATAGCATGGCTAAAAATTTTCATAATAAAGCACGCGCCTTTCATATTGAATGTGTCTAATAACTTATTAGTTATAGTTAAGACATAATTCTTATAATCTACTTTTCTATCGAAAAGTAAACGGCTCTTAAGAAATTTGAATAACACATTTAAAACAAAATATCTCATTTCAATACTTGATATAACAATGAAGTTTTATATGAGAATGTAATTGTAAACCTAATCAGTAATGCGAAATCAAATTCAAATAGTTGAGCCCCTTTGGGCCCCGGTTGTTGACCCGGCGCAGGCGCCGCCAAGCCGTCTACACAACAGTACTGACCTTAACATTCGGATATGATGTAATAGTGAAGGCTTCCTTGTACAGAAACGTGTTACAGCTTACATATCAACCTGTAGGACTCGGCGAGCATTATTAACAGGTCTTTTAAATTACAATTAACATTGAATATATCAATATTTAACGATTTTTGTAGTTAAAAAGGCGTAGTAATAAGTCTCTATTAATTAACATTACGTAGCATTGTACCTTACTTTAAAAAGAAATAAGCAAATCTGAATGGAAATGTTGCCAGAATAAAAAAAATAGATATATATAATTTTATGAGCATTTTATATTCTGGTATACGTACTATTTGACAGGTATATGTACGATAATTCTTTGGGCCCTTTACTACAGAAATAGTAATCCACCAAAACTATTATAACTACGATAAATGTAAGGGGAATTACATAAAATCTTGTACATAGTAATATTATACGTATCTGTATTTATTATGAAAACATCATATTTGCTAATTACAACACAAATCGCAGTACGAGTTTATTAGCCATTGGCAGTTTGGTCAAATTAATCAAACGGATTAATTTGACATTGAATATCGTAATATATGTATAAAATACGTATCACGTTATTTGTCCCCTATTGACTCCTAAACTACTGAACCGTTTTTAAATTAAATTTGCGCCCTGAGTGCAGTTTGATCCGTCTTAAAAGATGGGATAGCTTATATCCCAGTAGTGCCCGGGAACGGGAACTACGCGGGTAAAACCGCGTGACAAAGTTAGTATAATTTACATCGGGCAAAGGAAAAACACTAGCAAAGCAGTGGTGCTTAAATTTTAAAGGAGTTGTGATAAGTGGATATAATAAATACATCAATATCTCTAAAGATCTGTCTCTTTACATCTACGAAAAAGCTTAGAACACACAATATGAAACCAGTTGTTGAACGTTTGCAATTAATCGCGAATGGAACTCAATAACGATTACAAGAATTGCAACGGTAGTAGCACAGCGGAAACATTCAAAATAACCGTCAAAGAAAACATGAAACACATGCCTACACGGGAGTTGTATCCACTACTCGTATGCATCATAAATAAAGGTGTTTAAAAAATACGATATAAAAAGTGGTTGGAACACGCTCTAGCTCGTCACGATGACTGCTCATGGCATTTACGCTTTGTTGAATGCCCCATATAAAGTCGGTTGTTAAAATGCACTTTTTCTATAATCTTACATCCAATGAGACATGCGCTATGAAATAATTAGTAAGGCCGGCTATGTACGAGGCATTCAATATAGGACAACATAATTTGACCAATATATACTATTTTTATTTTTATATAGACAGAGTAAAGGAAAATAGAAAGTCAAGATGAAATACATCGATAGGCTCAAGAATTACTACGACTACATAATTGAATAGCTCTTTATTTATATCAAACAAGAATTTATTTTTATATTAAATATTTTGTGTGTTCACATTATGAAGTAAATAAATAATAATATTTGTCTATAATTAATTACGCTCTGTAATAGTTCACCCTCCAGTACACAAAGTTTCTTTAAGCTTACTGGAAGCAGGTGCTATGCGGACATCGACTTAGTTTTTACTTCCCCAGGTCATTTAACTACGTGTATGAATCACCTTTTAACCTGACCCTTAATTTAAATTGGCACTTACTAATATTACTTGTAATATAGGTGGATGACTGCCTGATGAAACTGCCTTCCGAACCGGTGGTAAATGTTTTGTAATACCATGACGATTCAAAAGTGTTACTTTATGTAGCCTAATTGAATAAAGATACTTTTGACTTTGACTTTGACAATAAGTTAATTTACCATTTATTTTATTAATCTCGCGATCTACTTCAGTAGAGTAATCTCGTTTATTTAAAACGAAATTGGTAAATTTTAAAGAAAAAACAATCAATTCATCAAACATAAAATTAATTTACCTGCCGTGTCACAAACGAAAATAAATCTTCTCTTTCGTTAGTGATGGATGAAATTACCTTTTTTGTCGTTCTTTTTAGAAAGAACATACTTAAATGAATAATTAAAATGCGATATTTTGTATTATGGAATCTATAAATTAGCAAATCCGCAAAAGGATAGTAATCTATCTGTGTATTGTATAACAAGTCAAAGTCAAAAGTATCTTTATTCAATTAGGCTACATATAGTAACACTTTTGAATCATCATGGTATTACAAAACATTTACCACCGGTTCGGAAAGCAGTCTACAGTTTCCTTATGGAACATGCTTCCATCGACAGCATTTCCATCTGATTACCACCTGGAGACATTTAAGAAGAGAGCATACTCCTTCCTAAGATCAAGGCCGGCAACACGTTCATGAGTCCCTCGTGAATGCTTTGGGCGGAGTTGGTTAATTACCACCAGGAACCCCTCCTGCTCGTTTGCCCGCTTGTTTTATATAAAAAAAAGGTTTGATACAATTCATGTATTGTAAGACTGTATTTTTAAAGTTTGATTAAAAATAAATATCTAATTAAAGAAATTGAACTTTCCAAGTTTTCATTGTCCAATGGAGTCCCCATTGGAAGCGATCTTAATCTTGTAATTAAATAATTTTGAATTGTCGAACTTATTTAAAGTGTTGAATAAATTATTATAAGTCAGTTAGTTGTTTTCGGGAAATGAGAGCGGAATTGTATATAATGCCAAAATATAATAGTAAATATTTAATTATTAGCTTAGTTCAAATAAGTTTACGTAAACTAACCCTAATTTCTCTAATTACTTTCCTGTAAACCTAGAAATATATAATTTGTATGAATAAAATACTTTATAATTATTCAAAGCAGGAATTCCGAACTACATAACTAAAAATGTATAAAGATGAAAAAAAATAACTCATCACATTATAAAAGGTTTAGCTTTAGCTATTCAGGTACAAAGTTGTTACTTGAAACGGAATATTCAAAATATTATGGCGCTGAGTTTTGTGAGTGACATTACAGTAATGAGACCCAAAAACATAATTAGTTTAACGTTTTCACGACAAATGTCAAAAGTAAGGGCAAATCAAAATTTTAGGCGTTGTATGAAGATACATATTATGTACTAAGACTATTTAACGCTTGGACATGATTTTCATAGTAATCGTCTATTTACTAAACCATTTTAGTATTTTAATTTCAAGCAAAGAACTATTTTTAAGACGAATATACCTATACTAATATTATAAAGAAGTAAAGTTTGTGCGTTTGTTAAATATGTAAGGGGTAATCTCGGGATCCACTGAACCGATTTTAAAATTCTTTCACCAATAGAAAGCCACATTATTGTCGAGTGTCATAGGCTATATAAAAAAAGGATTGTTAACATTATGCCCAACGAAGTGGGCCCGGGTCAGCTAGTTGTATATAAGTTTCATTTTAAGATACAATTCTATAGAATATGAAATCTAGTCCTCGCCAAATCTTTAATAATGAATACACTTATTTCATATGTACGTAGCAAGATACACATTACGTTTAGACAAAACATTAACTATTTAGTGTCTAGGCTCGAAACCTTCGTCAAATGAGGTGAAGTGGATATAAATTTGCATGTGACAGGTGAAAGGTGTGATCCTGTCCGCCGAACTTTTGCCGAACTTCTGCTCCAACGACAACAAATTATATAAATGTTAGAAACGAGGCTACTGTATGTATGAATACAGTATATATGTAGTATTATCAGTCAAACACTGCTGCGAATATTCCTGCTATTTGTATCTAATCTAATTATGACTAAGATATCGTTAAAATAATATTTAAACAGAAAATATAAGTACAGCACGATCTTAAGAAGATCAAGATGAAAGTACTTCATATTCTGTCAAAACACAGTCCATATTAACATATATATCAAATGCAATTTTATTTTCTATTTGTAAGTGGGAAAGCCAAAATTAAATATGTATATTTGCCTACGGCATTATTGTCCAAAGGTTCTGTGGTCTCTTCTTGACTTTGTAACAGTTTTGAGTACCGAACGGGTTTACTTAGGCCCGAGTCTTATTTCATACGGCTCTACCAAGAACGCGGCCCTTATTTGCTTTGTGATTTCTAAATGCGCTCACAATTGACGATATTGTTACACAGTGTCTTGGGCGTACTTTGAAAAACTTAGGGCGGATTATAAAATAATTAATGAAGTTGACGGTGTCCCGACGAAGGGAATTAACAATGCTCGTCTTTGTTACGTTTCGAGCTAATTCGTATGTATAAGTAGGTATTGTACATGCTTATGAAATAATTAATATCATACTTGTTAATAAGACTAACAAGTAAACCATAGCATTAAATAAATAAATCCCAGGCGAAGATGTGTAAAGTTCATATTTTACGTTTCTCAGTTTTAAAGATATAGCCTCCAAGAAGCCATGGGTCTGTTGGAAAGCAATTAATAGCGTTTATTCTAGTACTATGTCTTTTACCTGCGCTTCTCGCAACTTATGTTAATGCATCTCGTCCCAAATGCGATCTTACATTCATTCGGATGCTAAAGTATTTTAATTAAACCCAGATTTATTCCGCAGTAACTAGTGCGATTTATCTTACTCGTTTTAAGCGAGGTTTAGCGGAATGACAAATATATAATAGTGTCTAATAGACTAATAGGTCTCACCGTGGCGTCGCCAAATACTTTTATTTTGCTGGAAGTACCAGAGATGAAAGAAGTAGAGCTTTATTTATCATTAAATTAAATTATTGTAAAGACTACTGTTAGTATCAAGCATAAATACGTCCTTAAAATGCAATATTCCGATCTTATTTTTTAGGATGCATTATTTTTAATAACAATAAGCAAAAATACACAACATTCTAAAAATATAACAAAGGCGAATCTTTGCAATCAGTTTAAAAATTATATGGCAATTAAAATTTCAAAATTAAGTTTATTTATATAGTTTTCCACTCATTGATAACAATCAGCTCTAAAGTCTAAAAAGACTTTTGTAATTGTAGAACATTTCAAGCATCTATTGCTCGCAAGAAATAATGTAGGTATTTTCAGTTTACGTATTAAAGCTTGATATTCTATAAGCAATTAGTCTCAGCCTTTGTGCAGAGCAACAGTTTCTTGTATTCAGTCATTTGCTCAAATTGGTTTTTGCTAACGGCACCGCTCTCTTTGTTTAGTGAATTTCAGATTTGAGCATTAAGCCTTTGCTATCGGGCATCCGGCAACTGTTTATGTAGCAGCTGTAAAATAAGGAACGTTACCTATTATTATCCTGTTATAATATTCACTTTGGTGTTACCCCCTCCGCACTGGCCTTGCCGAAAGCTCTTAATACCAAGTCGGCTTGACCTCATGCCAGCTCCATTAAGCCGTTTATACATAATGTATGAATTTTGTTATGCTGTTTGATGTAAAGAAGCTTTGATGCAGGTAGTGTTAATGTTTGACGACGATTTGCGTGGGGTATTGTTAATTTTTTTATTTGAATACAATGTAATTTTTATATGAGTATATTTACGAAACCATTTGTTTAATAAAAAATGGAATTTGACTTTATTTTGTATACCTATTGGCATAGAAAAGAAACACAGCTAGTGAATAGAATTATGTTACAAAAAAAAAACTTCAAACCAAAACATTTAGTTCGTAATGAGAATGAAATCAATTTAGTCAACTCCATTTTATTTTGTTAAAGAATTACTCTATGATTTATTTACTTTTAATATAAGGTACTGTAAAACATTATTATCATCACTATTTTTTTTTGGAAAAACATTCTACATTAAAAAAGACATGCATAAAATTAAACTAATGACGATTAAATTAAAGTACCTAGTTAAATACAAAAACACATATCTATTAAAAACAGAACACTTAAAAAAAATCAACCCTCAAATGTTTTAAAAACAAAAGTCGCGACAAGAGTACAAAATAATCACATCATTAGTACCAATTCGAAACTAATAAAACATTTGAATGCTACGTAATTTGTAGGCAAATGTACTTAGAAATAGGTACTTTTACTCATACATTAACTAAATTAGACGAAAACTGTTAGGAGTCCATTACTAACTGACGTTCGATTACAGGTTAATTGCTGGGTAACCTCTGAAATAAAGCGATCAAATAACCGATAACTAATTACCTTCTAATAGAAAATAGAATACCGTGAAAATTATGATTAAATATGTGCCGTTATTAGGTCGAGATAGTTTACTGTAAGAGGATAGGGTGTTAGGTCTTCCTTGAACATGTTAATTTATTTGTTGTTATGGTTATTCCTCTGTTTGAACAGTAGAAATAAGTTCTCCTATAACATATATTACGTATTGAGTATATATTCTAAAAACTATATTTTTTCGGTGACTGAGAAATAAGGTCGCTTAAGTCAACGATAACATTGCCTGACAAGACTTATTAAAGCATTGCATTTGCTTTGCATACTTTTAAACTTACACATGTTCCTACTATAGCTCTATAAGGATTTTGAAGATTTAAAAATAAATACACAATAATAATGAAAATAAAAAACATTTTATGTTTCTTATACATAAATAAACATATTTATTTCATAGGTTTCAAATAGTCTAGTAAAGGTAGTAGCTATTTAACAGAGCGTTCAGAATTAGTTTTCATCCTAGATAACAATTTGAAACGATCAAAGCTTACCGTTGCAATTATAAGTGTAATATTCTCAGAATACCTTGTAGTTCGCTAAAATAATTGTAGATCAAAATCAGAGAGAGATCTTGTTGATAATATCATTGTTTCTAATTTATATATCGTTTGAACAATATTTTGTAGGTTGAAAGTTTGATACATCATACTATTTTGTATATTAAATGTATATTGGTTCTGAAAATAATTTCTTCATTATTATTTGAATGAAAAAGTTCTCTTTTGTAAAATTAATTGATTAGTTAGAATGAATATATGCGATAATAATTCGAGGTATTCTATGAAAAAAAAATCGAAATCGGATGAGTTGCTATTCAGTTATTCACTTTAGAAACAACACATTGGCGATTAATTTGCATATTTTAGATATGACATTATAACATTATAAAAGAATAAACGATACTAAAAATGCAGTTGCATAGCTCTAATAAAATAACATGGAAAGTTTGCATATCTCCATTTATCATAACGTTGGATATTCTTAAGCCCGGCATGTTCTCACTAACGACCGCAACTTGGTTTGCAAGCAACGTCTAAACTGCAGAATAATCGCGTTGCATCCAAAGGTAAACGTAATGATCATATGAAAACACAAATCTGCTTTGCTATTTTGTTTTTGTTTTAATTCTATTTAGAACAAAACAAATAGCTTTTACAATATTACACAACTTACAACATAGCACGAACACTATTGTTGCCTCTATTGGCTTTAGCTTCAATTATCATTTACGTAAAATATATTTAAGTATAAACTAATTACGAAAAAAAATATTATAATATCTTAACTATGTACGGATAGTAGAATGCTACATAATAAAGATGTACATTTTTACATTTAATACGGACTTTTGAAAATAAATAATAGTTATAAAAATAAATTCAATCACTTGCACACTACACAGTAATCCTTAAATTATATCTAGACTTATTTCTATGAATTCTTATCAGAGATCTTAGGCCTCAAGAACAATCTCTCTGAGGTCCGATCACATCCGATATACAATGTGACGTAGGTATATTGTGTAAAGGACAGTTCACAGCAGCACAATACAAGAAGGCTTTGTTCTCTTTATATATTTAGCTAGCCGTGACACGCCGCACCCACCGCAACATGTTCTAAGTTATTAGAAGGCACGGAACACGGTGAATAGGATCCTATTCACCAATTTGAAGATAAGGTATCTCAAGATACGCCTGCGGTGGTTCATAACAGATTACACTATTGTTAGTGACGTCTCTTGTAATACTGTAGCGAGGTATTGGTTGCAGTAATTGAATCCTCGAACTATTGAAAAATATCGCATGTGGTATACTAGGTACGTGTGTAATCATCATTACATAATATAAAACAAAGTAGCTTTCTTGTGTGTATCCCTATGTATGCTAAAATCTTTAAAACTATGAAATCGATTTCCATGAGTTTTTTTTTTAATAGATACAGAGATAGAGTACTTTATGCGGAAGGTATATGTGTATAATATATGCGGCTAAATCCGCGGTGCCGGGCTAGAAGTATATAAGTCGAAATATTTCACTTTAATTGGAAAAGGTCTTTTAAATGAAATCTATTATAACATTTTTTTCAATTTTACAACCAAGCTCTTGAGTGATATATTTAAAGATATTTAATTAAATAAGAATGTCAGAATGTACAAATAAAGTTGGTCGTAAACCGAAAGAGCATTTCTACAATGTAAAGTATACGACAGTTTTTGTGCAAACAAATGTTGCCAATATGTTGGTACTAATTGTTACTGTATAAGTATAAAAAATATACGTAGGTAAAGCTATGTCCCATAGTTTTACCCGCGTAAAAACGGTACCGTTATTTTTTTTTTGTTATACCTAATTATAAAAATTCTCAAATAATTTTTTCCTAACAAAATATACACACACTACTAATGTAGCTAATTATTTCATCTTTTGTGGTGCGAGACGTGTGTAGAGTATGTGTAGTGTTCTCCAAACCATAGTTGATAATCGTATTAAACAAAGGTGTAGTGCCATCAAAATGCAAGTAGTCCAAGCTTTGAAGGCAGAGACAGACCTTTGATTGCGGATGGCAAATGTTTGCCGGAGTTCAGGAGAGACGCATCAATTATTCAAATAACGCGAACAGAAATTGGCTCGACAAGTAATATTGCGAATATTACTTAGAGAAGCATATAAGCTGCTTAAGTTTCGTGTCTTGGGGACAACGGAGAGGTATCGAGTGTGGACTATGTTGTAAGTTTCGACTGGCGAACTACTTGGCTAAGTGGCTCTATTAAATTAATGAAAAGACTTATTGATTGCAAACATTGCTTTGTTGGTTGTATGTGTGAATTATAAAGACTTTAGACAAATGTATATATTTATTAGTAACTAGATGAACTGCTTATTTCTTATAGCCCATATATGATTATACAAAATGTTATGAAAGCTTAATACAAAAATTTAATACTTAATTTATAAATACAATAAATTTAATCACCAAGTGACAGTTTTTCCAAACTTCACATCAAATATTTCATGGTTTGTAATTAGAATTATTTTTCATTTTTAGACCAGCACACAAAACTTTGACATATTTTTCAAAATAAAATTAATCATACGGTTCAACCGTTTGGAGCTTTTCAAGAGAGAAACGGACAGCAATTCATTAATATAGGAATAAATATACTGAATGTCACGTGTACCTTTGCATACACGCAAAGAGCTTCGCCAGCCTTATTTTGATAGAAAACACTAATTGTATTAAAAACCCTCGTTGGTTGAAAGCCGCACCATCTGAAAACATGTTTCAACGAGCTTTAAAGGGAGAAGGATTAGGGAGTCAGAACGCTGACGTGGTAAGATTACTCGCGAACCCATAAATAGGTTTATTTTCCAAAAACTGGAGCAAGCAAAAAATGCTTAGATGTTAAACATATATGATGTACACAGATGTTACTTTGAATTGAATATTTATAGTCATGTATTAAAAATTATTATACACAATTTTTTTAAAGTAATTCTAGTTACTAAATTGATTAATAAACATATTAAATATAGACACAGACATAATAGTTTTGGTTTAATTAAATAAATAGGAGTGTCGGCTACAGCAATTTGCACACGCAACGAATCAACAATTTTTTAAATTACATTACTCGTTCAAATATGTAGTTTCACTTATTTTTGTAAACACAAAAATTTACAAAGATAAACTCTATCATAAATAAAATACAAATGGATGTGGCTAAGCTCGGGCACTTTTTCTAACCTGGTTTCTAATTAAGATAATATGTCATACATTTTGTCAAAGCATTGCTAATAGTAGAAACTTCGCAGCAAAACCGGGCTAGTGCAGTAAACAAAATTTAATGAAGTAAAATTATTTGATATCAATTAGTTCGTAGCGTCGAAGAATATTCATCTATATGTACCTATGCACCTGGCATCACTAATTAATACAGCTTCCGTTCGTTAAGATCATGATAACCATAATGTTCTGAGCATACATCATCTCTGTACATAAACGAAACAAACTTTACTGCTTACAACTCTGAACTTCGCTTTAATTACAAATTAAAACAATTAAAAATTTTCATCGATATCATAACACTGTATAGAAGAAGGATTTAACAGGTGCTGGAGGGACGATATATTACTTGGTTAGGTTATTTTGTTTTATTATTTTTATTAAGTCAAGGCTATTAAGAGAAATATGCTGGCAATAAAACTTAGAGCATTCTTCTTGTATATATAATATGAAACAAAACCATTATTTGTCAACATTCTTAAACGAACTTGGAAAATATCACCACGTAAAGAACTAGTATATTATGTACTAGTTCTTTACAGATTCATAAAAATAGTATATATCATCTTAGATTAAATAGTATATATCATAAATTACGTGTCTCGCTTTTTACATTTTTGTTGACTCCTTAATTACTGGACGAATTAAAAATTAAATTTGCATACCGTGTGCAGTTCGATCCAACTTAAAAGATAGGATAGCTTACAACTCAATATATCCGAGCGAAGCCGGGGCGGATCGGTAGTATACTTATAAGTTCTGCTAACAAATGTATTGGCCTAAAAAATGTTGTAATCTTCGATTTTGCATAGCTCTTAACTTATAATAAAATGGAGAAGCTTCAAAAAACAAACACTGGGTCAAATATTTTCCGTTTTTAATCTGCTCTGAAAGGTAACGTTAAGAGACAAAAAGTTCTTTGAGCGTAAAATAATAAGTCCTTTAAAGTAATTTCTTGGAAATGAAGAATTATTGTAGAGAAATAGTACAATGTTTTACGGCTTCTAAGTAAATATAGTCGCAGTGTTAATTGATTGAATATTTTTACAACTTTTGTTTATTCATAGAGAAGCATTTCAAATAATTCATTCATTCATTCTATTACATATCTTAAATTTCTATATTTTTTATATTAGATCTTTTAATATTTAATAAGGCTTGTTTCAGTTAACAATTACGTAACGGAGATTTAAATAATTGAACAGGTATAGAATTGAATGTTTTTAGATTTCGGATAAAACGTACACATTATTCTGTTATAACTAATTTTTACACAACACAAAGGCAGACAAAACATGAAATCCAATTAGATTTGTGTTCGCGATGTTAGATTAAATTATTATGCAAAATTGGCTCGGAGGGTTATTTGAGCCAAAAATGAAAAAGAAATACCTATGTTTGAGTAAATTTATTGAAGGTTTGTTATCCACGTTCCTGGTCGTGTGCAAGAAATTTTGACTAATATAATAAATGAGGAGTTTGTAAGAACGTATTAATGTTTGAATGTTCGTACTCTTTCACACAAAACTACTAAATAGACTTGGCAGATTAGATTAGAACCTGGATTAATGCTAGAATATGGGATTTTTTCGTGATACTACCACGAGACCCTTCTCGTGGAAGTATAGGTAACCTACGCCGGTAAAACCAAAAAATCTTAATAACTACTGACTATTCGCTCTGAAATTTTTAATAAACTACTATTTATAATATAAACATTTCAATACAAAATCATTTTTTATGTAATAAAAGTTACAATACAAAAGCTGTATTTATTAAATTTCTGCTTTTGTTTCATATGTAACTTCATATCCTATACAAATTATTTCGACAGACAATAGCAAGAACTCTGCATGCGTTATATTCAATAGAGAATTTGATGATATTATAAACGTTACACAGACCACGTTAGTGCTAGTGCAGCACGTAAAATGAAATATACGAATATACTACGTTTAATATAGATAGGCCGAGACATAACGTTCTATCCTTATGGTTGGTCGATCTCAATACGTCTTATTAAGTTAAATTAGGGATAACACCAAGAGACCGACAATTGTGTGCCTCAGCGAGTAAGCCTCCTCACGCCTACTTAAGCAGATAAACGAGCTGAAATTTTAACGGGAATTATGTCATTCATCAAGTCAATCCAATCAATGGTTGGCTCGAGAACATAAATAGCAAATTGATTCGTCATATTGCCAATTTTTTGAAGTATTTCGTTACCAATTAAGGATAACGGCGTATTAAAAATGGGTTTGCAAGCAATCTTATAATACCGTGATTAATTTTTATAAAAATCGATTATAATATTAACTTGCAAAAAGTCCTAGTATAAATAAAATTGTATATATACAGAAATATAATTTTATAATGAAGAGAAAAATATGCATTTGTTTGTTTGCTATTTAGAAGATCCCACGGATACTTCACCGTTAAAAAACTTAACACCACGCTTAAGTACTTTTTCAGAAATTAAATTAATTTTTGAATAAATATTTGTATTATTCCTTTGTAATATAAATATTTATGTATTTTCACTGTCATTTAAATTTTTTCGATTTTATACTTCAAAAAAATATTACGTATTGCGTCTTCTTTTCAAGTAGTGGATGATCAAACAAAATCAGCCAACACCGAAGTACACAACTGCAATAATATGAATATTATCGCATTGGTTGCGAACGTGGTCGAGCGAAAGCCATCCAGCCCTTTCGGTACACAAAACTCGATAAACTTATTTACTATATCCATAAAACGGCTATAAAACGGAAAACTACCGGAATAATCGTTTTTAATTAAATATTTAACGTTTATTTACTCTTTAGATATTTACGTATCGCATGAGCATCCATTTAATGTTTGCTAGACTACGTACGTCTATTTTATTAGCGGTCCAGTCATGAGTTCCTAGCGACTCTTAGTGGCGTTATCGGTACTTTGGGACTGTTTAAATAATGTTCGTGTATGTTTTAAGCTTTGTGAGCTACCACAGACGATAGTTGATTTTCAGATCATTTATATTATTCTTAACGTTTCAGTGATTATTATTAAAGCTGAACTTGTTTGTTTTAATATTTTTCAACTTTGAATGTGAAATCTGATCTTGCGTTTTGTTTTAGAATAAAATCTATCTAACGATCTGCGTTAAATAAATTGTAATACTTAATTTATAGTAGCAATAAGTTGACCTAAGCCCATAGCACCATATTATTTAATTCCTGCTATGACAAAGCCGGATGGTCGATAAAATTTGTCACATGAATGGTCAGCCATCAAAGTGAAGCGAACCGTTGTTGTGCACCGAATGATCCAGTAATCAAATTTGAAATTAATTAGCTTATAATTGAATAAAATTATCGTGCATGTATGTAGGTTTGATTTGAAATATATTTAATATTAACTAGTTATAACACATGCCGAAAAAAACAGTTTTATACTACAATTTAGAACAGCATATAATATAATACAAATACTATTAGAAATATTACGTGCTACAGTAATGAACAATCGGCTTCAAATTAAAAATATATATCTTTATGAGAAGGTTAAATAAAAAATCAAAGCATTTCAAAGACTTACTTAACAAATTGTTCATAACAACTAGACAATGAATATACAAATAAATCAATAAACACAAATGCCCACTCCAATAAATTGTGCTATATTAATAATAATTTTCCAAGTCTTAGAATACCTACGATCCGATTGCTACTAATAGGCTTACAAGTTCCACTTTTCCACTTAAAGTGAAAATAGTGTTCTGGCGTAGGATTTAATATCTTCTTATATTACAATAAGAAAGTATTAATAGCTATGTTTAAATAGTAAACAAAATAATGTTTGTATAAAAATAATTTAAAGCTCCTTCTTAATTTCAAGTTCCCTAAAAATTAAATTATGTTTACAAAACTTACAAAAAAGTGTGATCTTGTTAAAAATATAAGTAACTTCGCATTGCCTTTAAATACAGAAGGTAACCGATGTTGCATTATATTTATTTCTCACACAAAAAGAGGTTAAATTGAAATAGTTTAGTTAGATTTGGAAGTCACTTACATCGCGACTAAGATATGGTCTGTACATATCTCTATTGAATTCTGTCTTATCGCGCTGGAGTCGGTGCTATGAACGCATATTTTATTTCAATTATATTTTAAAATGTCATTCATTCTAGGAACAAAGTCCAAGAAAGAAATGTTTCATGTAAGCCAGGTAAATGCATCTCGCTGCCCGAGGATTTCCCTCCGCATATTAAAATCTTTTGCTTAATTTAAGCTTGACGCAGACTTTTCTTCTCTAAAACACTGCCATTAATTAAACTATTATTAAATTGGTTTGTTTCCTTACAACATTGTTTGAGTGCCGAGGAAAACGGTAAAAACATTTATGAAGACTCGTTCCATTTGCATAATTAAGCTCTATGACAGTGGAATTGAAATTAATTATGCTTATTTTATTTAGCTTCATTTTGAACGATACATAGAGATATAGAGATATACATAGAAAACAGCGCCTTAAAGAGTTCGACTTTATAATGGAGTTTGTTGATTTTAATCACTAAGTAAAAACACTTCGATCTCGGACTACAAAGAGTCATTGAACAGCAATTACCTTGGAGGCCTCCAAAAGGTCTTTAATTAAATCCTTCTCCGATGACATCATAATAATGGCGTAAATTGGATAGAGAAATCCTCTGTTTTGTTAACTGTACTGTGTAGAAAATATACTGATTTAAGTTAATGAAAATTCTCTTCAAAAGTTTCCTTTTTTCTCTTTTTCTTGAGCGAAGACAAACATTAGCCGAGTGATTTGAACATATATTATTTGTAATATGACTAACTAACTTCTAATGCATAATGCGATTCAATCGTTTTTTAATGCAAACAATATTTACAAATGTCAATATTTTAAAACATAATAAATTTTATTATTCATATAACAAAGGGCAATCTGGTTTTTAACCCCTTTTCTTCTTCTGGCTAAAATGTATATCATATACTATATCAAATGTTGTTTTGTTGTTGAAGATAATACTGTACGCAAAAATGAGCATTAACATTTTCTCAAAGCGCCTATTAAATTATCCAATCTTCGAAATTTCATAAACCCATTTTACTGTGTAAGTAGTACTTCCTACAATATCTAAATAATATATTCTAATTAACATTATTCAAATTTTAAAGCTGTTTGATAGTAATAATTGGTTTTTGGTATTAATTTGCAGCATACCGTTTCCTTTTAATCTTTCAACTTTCCCGGTATTAGTCCTTTGATCATATTTAATTATTTGTTTACTTTAACCTTATTAGATAAGATTTATCAATTAGGTAAGACGGTCGTGAAATAATTTTGCATTCTGTTAATGTAACGCTTTTAGTTCATTTCTTCAGGGCTAATTAGAGGGAAAATCGTCTTTTTATCCTTTAGGCTACTCTTGTTTTAAACCTATAAATAGCTTCTTTTTAACCTAACCTTATAAATAAATTAGAATAATATCGTATGTGGAGAAATACTATTACGTAGTCTTTGATCATTATTTCTAATTATATATTTATTCGTATCAAGAGACATTCAGTGTCGGAAACCAGTAAAATTTTGTTTATATCTACATACTTTAAATAATTTATCAGGCGAGCATGCAAAATGAGTGATTTAAAAATAAATCAACAACTTTTTTTTCGAAAATGTACGTTGTTTCGTTGCAACAAAGAGTCGCCTGTATCAAAGCGAAATTCAATTCCACCAAGGAACATTTTCTCTTGCTACTTACAATGTTAGTCACTTGGGTGTAGCAGTAGACCACTCAATTTATTTTGATAAAATACCCAGTCCATTTGTTGATGTGTTAATTGTTAATTAAAGTAAAAGGGGGGTGTAGCTTTTTCACAAGAACTTAGTTCTTCAAATGGATTAAGAAAGATTTAAGCTGCACCAATACTAATGTTTAGTTATTCTTTAGCAAACAAGGTATTGATTCGTAGTCGGCTTTACAATCGTATGCTACCATTTATTTTCCCGTGGAACGACTGGTTATAAGTTTCTGTTGAGGTTTAAAACATACCTCTTCCTTGTTATCTATGACGGTCGATTGAGTGAATCTTTTTAACAATATGATCCGTCGGTCATCTCATCAAACAGATATGTGACTATTATGTTAAACACATCGCAGTTATAATTTGTGAATAAATTGTATCGTTTGCGAAAACCATTTGGTGGGCAAATTAGTTTTCTAAAAAGCCGATTAAGCGGAAACTAAAATCAGTGGATTATTTATTGAACAGGCCGGAATAAACGGAATAGAATAACTATGTTTAATGTCCGTGAGATAATAATTCTATCCTAATTGTGTCCACGCGAGGTTACCGCTGCTATGAATATTGCTATAATTTATTAATTGTGACCAGCCCAAATGGCAAATGATGACTAGTGTTTATTTTCAAACCAGCTCGCTCTGTTACAGCTATATAAAGTAAACTGGGCCTTATGTTGTTACTACTTACATATTTAGTTGATTTTCTGAATTATTATTTACCTGAAACAGAAATCGTAATCATTAAATATACTTTTATAGACAAGAACATAGAATATTTAATTATAAAAACATGTACCTCGTGTAAATTAAGTTATTACTATTGTGTTATTACACCTGCAATATTTCATAGAATTTTTAAATTTAGGCCTAAAATTGTAGACTAATTGAAACAAACGCTTATACATAAAACAAGGGAATGGTTACAGAATAGATTATCTCTAAAATGCACCCCTTCTACGATAATACCAGCAGATGTTGATGTAATACCGCTTGGCTTTGTCGCATCTAATGAAAGGTTGAAACTGATATAGCTATCTTTAATCAACGAAACTTGTGCCATATAATGCGGGCACTTCAGGACGGGAAGCTTTCAAATGAATTTACCAAATGCAAATGGAATAGTTCACGATTACTTTTTAAGGCCATTTTGCAATTAAGTCATCACTTATGTGTCTATATGTTTGGTATTTTGGAGCATTTTGAAATATTAACATATTATTTTTTCTATAAACAATTGAATATTGGTGATGTCTTCAGATGTTTGTTTAAAAAAATATATCTTTTATTCCCTTATAAAAATGCTCGCTAGTTTGTAATTAAAAAATTTAAAGAAAGACCTATCAGTTTCACATTAAACTATGAAAGGGCTGAAGGAAACTCATTTCTATGAAACAATAGCCGGCCAGTATCTTTGACTTGCGATAATCTCGGTTATACGCACAAATATTTGAACAATCGTCTCACTGTGCCACCCATTGTCTAGGTCAAACTAATTTTGGAATTCTCTGAAGCCGTAATTCAATATTACTTTGGATTATAAATTTAAATTAATTTGCGCAACGCACAAACTTGTTTATTGGTAAAATGTCACAATAAAGAGTAATGTTTGATGCAGGAAGTTTGCTTTATTTACATACATACATACAAAATTAGTTTAGATCTGTGAACACATGGTTAGGTACTAAGTCCATAGCAAGAGATTTCAAAAACTCATATCATGTTTTAAATTTGTTTTACAGTATTAGTCTTCCCTTTATCACACTGCAGTTGTTAAATAACGTACAATTTTTATATAAACAAAGTTACAATATTAAGGATTAAAAGTTTCCACTCAATAAGAACCACGTGCGATAAAGGGGTACGCAATAACAATATTAACTTTATCCCTCCGATAAGCTAAGGAATCGCAAGCTCATTAAATTACAAGGTTGGTTTATGTCGAAAATTTCGCAGTTCGGCCGCGAAAGCGTTCCGCTCCGGCGCATAGGTTCCAACGTGCCCATATATCACTTAGTCAGCCGAGACCCCGCGCCGGCGTCATACCTTACCAACTTTGCGTCAAGGGAGCCGGTCATAGACGAACGCTTATTGAACGCGCGCTGTACGGTTATTTACAAATATTTATATCCTGAAGTTAGCTCGCGTTAGACAAGTTTGGATACTTTATCAATGTACTTCTTTATTTTTCCTTTTGATATGATTTTGCAAGTCGTCTAACTAGACATTGTATATAGTGTGTGAAACAACACTTATTTGTTTATACTAAAATCGTTTGAGCATATATATGATAGATAGAGAAAGCAAAGACTATTCCGAACTCCGAAGGTGACAACAGGAATTGAAAACGGGTAACTGCGGTAATCTGAGTTGAGTAAACTGATGAAGATAAGTTAACTAGTCAATGACGTACAAAATATTGCTGATGCGAATAAAAAATTGATTGCTATCTACTTTGATGTTGTCGGAGGAAATAGGATCTGCTTCCAATCCGCTAGAAAGGGAATAATCTCCTTCACGTATTTAGGATTCCGCATGACGATTTTTTTCTTTGTTACCGTGCTATGCATTTTATTAATACTTCAAAGACACCGTATATTTCATAATATGGAAAAGGCTTTTTATAGAGTAGAATGTAATAAGTTGAAGCACGACTTTTTAAGGGTAAGATTTAATATTTACTCATTTAAACAGGTTTTTTTGGCATTTTTATTTTTTAAGTTTATTTATTTTGGGCCTAACGATAACTGCTACATAAATTAAATTTGCACTAGAAAACATATATTTCTTTATAGCACAATGCACAAAAATTATAATGTTGTTAAGGTGTTTTATTTATAAAAAAAATATTGCTTTTGTAGTAGATATTTTATTTTCCAAAAGTACAGTAACAATCAAAAATTAAGTTATAATTAACATATATAATAAAGACAAGAAATGAATAATGCTTTAAAAAGACCTCTTTTGTTTTACTTCATAACCTGAACCCAGGTACTTGTAATAGATTCTGACTTGTCTATTTTTTCAAAATTCGTCGTGATTGCCAAGAGGGGTAGCGTTATATCAGACTGAAGGGCCCGGTGTCGACTTCTGACCGTTTGGAGTGCCGATCTAATTTACCGAATCGCGGAAGCATATGAAATTTAATCGATTCGCTTCACTGAAATAATTTTCCCGTTCGCGCATATTGTAAGTTCCGAATTCGTATTTAAGTATTGCGCTAATCATCAAGCTATTGGATGTAAAAACATTATGAAGAAGCTAATTGAATTTAGCGTTGAAAACGAGAATTGAATAAGTCGAAAAAAGTTCGCACGTACATATAATTTTACCCTAATACAACGTTTTCCTGCGCTATTTCCTCTGCAGTCACAGGTGAGATTTATCTTCGGATAATTGGATAAAGAACGCGTTTGCGGAAAGTGATACGAGGTGGAAGAATTCGAAAGCAAGACGGAGGAGGGGAGGGCGGCGCGGGCAGCGGAGGGGGGCCATGATCTGTTTGTTTGCGAGATATGGCAAATAACGTATTTATGAATCTAGTTTCTCACTGTGTGAAGCCATTCTGATGGAAACAATGCCAATATTTTCAATATTTTTGTGAGTTGTGTAATAAAGAGTTTTTCGTATTGTACATAACATATTAAACTCATTTTTCTAAGCACTATTTAGTTTATAAAGTGAGTGGGTATTTATTTACATTGCTTCGTAAAGATGGCTTGTATTTTCTTAATTGTAAATCCTGGATAAAAGTTCTTTATCGAACCTTATTCAGTAAAATAGTTTCTAGTCCTTATCGAAGCAAATTAAATAAGTCATTAATACATAAGTGGGTTACACACAAACACAATATATCGGAAGCACCAAACCAGGTGAAGTTAAGCTCATTTAATGATAACAAATGCATCTATTAATCTGCTAGGTTTCTGTTATTTAGTTATGCAGGATTCAAAGAACATATCCAACAAAGGATAAAAGAAACTCCATTGTGCATTTGATATAAAAGTACAGTGGAAATAAAAGCGAAAACATAAATCTATTACAACGTATCATAGTGGCGAGAACAGGTTTTTAGTTATAAATCTATTTACAGTGAAGCCCAAATAGAAAGGGTAAGCGTGACGAATTTTAGGAGCAGTGAATAATTTATACATATTTCTGCATTACCTTGACCATTTCACGAAATACGAGGGTCAGCGAGAAGCCAGTGGCCAAATCCTTACTTTATTCCAAGCGATATTTTAGTCACTTATGTTAACGCACTACACTTTATATGTTTATCGTATTGTCTTCGCTCGTCGTTCAGGATAAAAGCGGGCCCTGAAAAATTTAAACTATTACACACTTTTCGTATTCATGAATACTAACCGTGAATATTACAAACATTTAGAAGATTAAACACCCTAAAAATTGCTCTTTGAAACTACTCTTTAGACTGCAGAAAGATTAATTCACCATTTTGACGGATATGTTTCTAGCGCAAGTTTTCGAGTCATATGAGTGGTTGCATAGAGAGCTATTGCTTTTAGTAAGTCAAACATCTATCGGGTACAGTCAAAGAGAGTAATTAGGTTTTAGAAAATGAAAAGGATACCGATCACCTCACGGAGTGCACTCAGTATAACGACCAGCCTTTGGGCATCCCTTGGTTAAATCGACAGTGTAATAGGTAACCCGTTTAACAGGCCCCTGTGGAAACATCTCCTCTTTTTTTAAACTTTCGAGTTTGCACGGCGGAATTAGTTTACACCAGCGTTTGATCGGAAATTCCTTTAAAGAAGTTAAGTTGGGGTAGCGTATAATTTGTACCGTATTACGCAAACATCTCTGATCGGTTTCTGAGTTTTTAATGTAATCGAAATTGGAGCTTAAGTGCCGCGGTTCTTGCTTTTTTTGTTGATAATGATACATTCTGTAATCGTACGTAAGTTTGTTTGTCGTGACTAAGGAATTATCAATATTCATTTCATAATATTTTACTTTTTTCAGTCATCGAAGTAATCTGGAGAGTAAAAAAAAGTTCTTAGAAACAGAATATATTTTAGCTGACAGAAATACTTTGCTTACTTTTAATTAATTATTAATATTCTCAAAACGATTTAATACATCAAAGTGGAACGAGTAATAAAAATACACATTGTCAAATATTATATATTCATAACCCACATAATGGTTCGTCAAAATTACGTAGGTACAAGTGGCCGCGAAAGAACTTCCATGGGAGTTGGAGGGCATTAAAAATGTAAAAATCTTGGAGGATGTAACGCGGTAAATATTGAAGTTGCTTCGAGTCAGCTCTGTTTGCAACATTGAGGTGAAATATTATATGCGCACCTGCGAAAGTTTTAAATTGTTGCTACGCTTTGAATGTCGGTTTCACTTTTGGAATATAGTACCAAGTAAATTTAAATAGCAGTAAAATTTTAATAAAGCACGGTCCTAAACTAACAGAGCAGGCTAGTCGGCGAACTCCTGCGGCGTGCTTCGCATTTTACACCTAAAACTATACATGATACGCCTCTAAAGGTTGCGGGGAAATTACACTTTAGCATAACGTTCAGCTTTTTGCATATTGCTGTTAGTACACATTGCTAAAACACCATTTAAATATAGAGAAAAATATTATTTTTTCATCATTTTTATAATGAGTTGTTTCAAATAACATTTTTGTTATTATTTAAATTAATATTTTTAAAGTGAATTTCTACTTTATTATTTTATTATAATACTATCAATTGCAATTCTTTAAACCTTTAATAATTTCTCATTTCTAAAGCGAAACAAACGAATCGTAAAATTATTTAAAATTTTAAAACGTTATTTAATAGAGTACCTTCAGTCAACTAGCATACTTTTCTGTCTCAATTTGTGTAAGTAAAATACTAGGATGAAATATTGCACAATCTTAGTCACTAGGTAGTAAACTTAATTAATGTAGGATTCATTTGTCTTTGGCGGAGGAACGAGCCCGTAAAGTCTAGATTTCTGCAGTTTTGCTAAATTGCTTGTACAACTCTCCCGTATATGTATGATATTTTATTTTCTTATAATATTGTATTCATTAGAGGAGAGCCACAAATTTGCTGTTTAGCTTGAACGTTTTATTTGCATATTTTCATTTATTTTACAAGAGCATTAATTATTGTCTCATGCATAATACACTGCTCTGTAGCAAAATAATTATTTAATTATAGATAACAGTATTGAAACACAAAATATACCAACTATACAGACACACATTAGTTGTTTTCGCAAATTTAACAATATTTAAGCAATAATAAAACTATGACATTTTTAAGTAGAATTACCTGATAATCCTTGATGTAAGTCCCTCTATACCAGATATCGAAATACATCGCATCATTTCTAGTTAAAGTATTAATTTTTGGCTAAAAATATTCTAATGAAACGTCTGTTTTATTTATTGTCACTGAAAAAATAAAGTAGATTTTTCTTTCATATACCGTACGATAAATTCACTCCATACGAGTGAAACGCGTTTTCATAGTACCTTCAATACCATAGCGGCTCCATTGTGCCTATTTATGATGGCAATAAGGAAGTAGATACATTATTGCGAAAAGCATTAATGACACGCAAACGCCTAATTAAAGCCAGACTGCGTTAAAAATTTATTTGATGGATCGAACATTTGTTATGAAATGCTTGCTTTGTTTTCATACTTGTCGATGTTTTGATACAGTTGAGTATGTGTCAGGATTTTGTGACGAATATATCGATTTTCGTGTAGTGTTCGTTTGAAGCTGTTTTAAATAAATTGTTAGGTGAATCAAAAAAATCTATAAAAAACATTCATTTAATATTTCAACAAAATTATATACGTGTATATGATGATTGGTATAACTAATTCATTGCTTACTTTGTATGCTATTTCGTGATGGAAGACTGCACGATGATGATCGGAAATTTACTCTAAATATAAAAATATCGAAAAAATCTTTATCTGCACATTTATACTTAATTGTGTGGGTATTATTTCTAAACATCACTTTAAAGAATGAAAGAAAAAAACGGCGACAAAAATTTATAATTGAAATAGAATCTATATATTGACATTAAGACACATATTAGTAGAACATACTTTTCATTTCCACGTTAACGATGATATAATCGATGACAAGACGGATTTCCACGGTTAGATAGTTCGCGACCCCCAAGAGTACTTAAGCCCGTTGAAACACAAAAACTTTCGCCTGAAGTCATTTAAAAAGAGCTATAGCAATCAATTGTCACCTGTACGCAATAAGCAGAAACAAGTGGAGAAGTTAGCTGGGAAGGGCCCTTTATTAGAAAACTTTTATCCGCGATATAAGGAATACGGGAAAAATAAAGTTGTTGTACGTGGTACAAATAAGATACAATAGTTTTGGGCTTCTGTTTTGTTAATAAACGCTTTTGCCATACTTAAAACGATGTTTCTTAGCTTAGTATTAATTCTATGATAGATATTTGCTTCATCTATGAGAGAACAAGTATATAAATATAAAAAATAAAGCTTTAAGAAAAACAGTTTGTTATCCCGATAAAACTTTTGCCCTGAATGTGGTTGTTACGGCTGATATTTATTTAAGAACTTTAGAAGTCTCGTCCAGCCTCACTCAGAACTAGAGGATACGTTTAGTTGAAATGACATTTTAAAACCTCACTCTTGAGATGATTCACGCTCATTTTAAAACTACTCACTTACCTGTGCACTATTTTAGTAATGTACTAAGGTAATTTCCATTTGTTTTGAAAAATATAAGTGTATTAGGAACAATAATAACAACAAAAGGCCGGCAACACACTCGCGACAACACGAGTGCTCAAAAGCCGCTTTGTTCACTTAACGGTGACGCACCAGCTCGCTTACCCCATCTTGTATTAAAAAAAGAGATAAAACTTTCGTAAAATCCAAATAAAAATACTACTCCTTTTAAGGTGCCTTGAGCACTGTATAAAGGCTTGAATAAATCTCTGCGTTAAATTAACTCTCAGTTTAAGAAATCTTATTAAAAACATCTTAACTAGACTTTCCTTTGTGAAATCAAGTTTTATTAAACAAAGGAAGGCATGAGTATGTTTTAAAACATATTTTCCGTGTAGCCAACGCACAAAGAATAGGAACAGAAATTAATTAAGTTAATTAATTTAGTGTCTGTATTGTTTAAGCTTGTCCATTACGGACGCAAAGGCTATTCGCTGAATTTTAGCTATGAATATTTTATAAATACTATTACGTTAAAACTTATTGTAAAATCTGTTTCACGTCTATTACAGATGTATCTGTTGTAGTGTATGGAAGATACTAAGGTATTTTTTACTAATATTTCTTTGGTTATTTTCCATCCATATTAATTTAATTTTTATGACGCGTTTTACAATTGGATTCACTATACATTTATTTTAATTTTACTCAAATTAATTCGCTTTAATAAAAATAAAATACTTCAAAATTTCGTTTATTCTATTTTACATTAACGCTATTGTAGCTTAATAAAGTCAAACAATAGCTCCTAAACACAATAAAAAAAATATAAACCCCTTTTAAAGTGAATCATATTAGCTTACAACGATACAATGCGGTTATGAAACTTCATCATTCATTTACGTACGCTATAAGAAAATTAAAATAGCGTTTAGTATAGCTAGGCGCGGGAAGATGACGGACGGGCAGCCATTAACCGGTAACGTCGGTTATTGCGGCGCAGGTTGGGACATTTATATTGTACCGGAGATAATGCCTGTTATTTAACGTCACACCGCACTAATATTCAGAACTTTTATGGTTCCGTTCCGAATATAAACATTTTTAAAATTCTTTTTGTTTTTATAGTGCTTATAAGTAGCTGGCTGAAAATACAGGTTAAAAAAGCGTAGTATATATTGTTGTAAATAGTTTATATTGTACCGGAGATAATACCCGTATATTTAGAGTTCCATTCCAAACACAAGCATTTTGAAATTCGACGCTTTTTAGTAGATAGTGGTTAGCTCCACCTCGCTATAAGACTTAATATTCCATCTGTATTGAGTAAACGTCACCATATATTGAATTCAATCTTCTGGATGATACTGGCCGAGTTTCGCGGATTTTTTCCATATCATCAGTTCCCTAAACAATACTCCTATAAACGTATCCTACGCGTTGATCGGGGTCTTCCGTACATCAGTAAAATTAGTCAAACACATTCAAGACTTGCGCAAAAGTGTAAGAAACATTCACATCATACTAAGGACTACATAATAAAGATTTCTAATAAGATGTTTATATAAGTATTGTATAAGTAGCCGTAACAACGGAACCCGCTGGAATAATTATGTGTTGGCCTTTTCTTGTTCACCACGTCGCTTCTCATTAAACCTGATGAAAAGATTTGTGCAATGTTCCATCATTGTTATTTTGACAACAACGTTTTTCCTAAATAATTCAGTATATTTTGCCACACCGAATTGGTTGGCTACCTTAATAGATTATGTTAAACATTTCATTAGGGTCTCTAAATTAGGGCTTAAACGTAAATACTTTATTCTTTTAACGTTAATTAAAATGTATTTATACTTCAGACTATTGAAAGAAAAAAATATTTTAATTCAACCTTTATTCAAACACGCAAACCGGTATTTAAAATGTCTGAAAATACGTCACCGACAAACGTAAGAAATGCTACAAAACAATAGTGATGTCAGTGCTTCCCAGCAGACGTAGCTCCGTAGCGAGGTAGCACCGTAGCGGGGCGAGCTACTAATGAGGCTACGATATTGTAGCACCCGGCCGTCAACCGAGACCGGCCTTTATAAATTGCTTTCATGCATATTTATTTATTCAAATATTATGTACGAATTGAAATCTCGTCCACAGCTACTGAAATATGGCTCTCCGCTGACGAAAATTGAATTGATTCCGAATTAGAGTGACACATGACGTAATGGCCAGTCTATTCACAGTTTGTGCAACGTGTGAATGTTTCAATTAATATTACAGATGACATTATGATGTATTATGATTACATGATTCTAATAACAGTGTAATCTTATTAATTCCAAGTTAGAGGCAAATATATGATAAATTCAAACCGACGCTGTTAAAAACAATTATGAAAAACACATACAAAATATTACAGAACCCTTATTACTGTACACAAAAAAGCCTAAACACAAAATAACAAAGCGTAGATGAGAGGCAAATCAATTCGTGCAATATACACATAATTTAGATTGGAAACAAAGAGAGAATTCAAGGATTCGCTTTCACAAATAATACAATAAATGAACCGTAGGTTTTGAAGCTGGAAACTAATTAAACTCGTCAATCGATAATCGATATCTACTTATAATTTAAGATGTTTTAACAGGCACAGATAATTACGCATTCTGATTTAAACATTTGTTTGAAACCAATCAGCGATTAAGCCAAAATTTTGAGTAGGGAAATGAACAAAAGTATCTGGAATTAATAATTGAAAGACATCGTTTTTAATATTCAAGGTTTCTATGTAATAAACATGTTTGAAGAATAATCTGTTTAGTTACTGGTGGTATTCTGACCGCAATACTTAAGTGAAATAAAATTGGCAAACTAACATAAGAATGTATTAGAAATAAAAACAGCTGCATAATACTCGAGCCATCTAAGGTGTGCCCGAGCTAACAACAAAGTTTTCTTTTAAAGTTACCTAATATTCCCTTGCTTTATAATATTTAGCTTTGATATATTTGCAATTTAAGTTGTCTGAAACTCGTCGTAGAAAGCGGCCCGAATTAAATTATGTTTTTTTTCTACTTTTCTCGAAGGAAAGCGACTTTGGAGGGTAAACAGACAGCTCCAAAGTGAATGAAAATGAAAAACAAAAATCGTAGGAAACATTTACGTAAATCATTTTAAACGAATGTGTTAGCAAAATGCCTAATGGCCTTGATACCTTTTTAGGTACCTAAATAAAGAAATCGCATTATCTGTGCTGTAAAAAAAGTAATGGGTTTATTGAAAATACTCTTTTTAGGTAACGAATGTTTTACTATTGTTCTTTTACGTATAATATGTATTTGCATTCACTCTGGCTTTAATTATGACACAACAACTGTTTTTTTATATCCAATTAGAGCTTTAGGTAATAAAAGATTCTAAAAAAGTGGTTCCAATATAGTAAAGTAATTAAATTACCTTTATTCCGATATGTACAGGAAAGTCCGAAGCTAATGCTGGTTGCGGATGAAGCGCCGGCAACAACGGCAGGGGAAGAGGACAGGACATCATAGCTGCTCCAACCTGAAACAAGATTTTTTTACACAATTAGAGTCGTTTTATTACTGGCTCAAATTATATCAAAAATAAAGATAGGGCATGGTACAGGATCTATTTAAAATTTATAAAAAACAACGACAGGGCAGTTTTTTATTACGAAGCACTTTTAAATAAGTTATAAGTTCTGTAAATAAGGTAAGATTTGTTAATAAATTGTAACGTTTTGGTAACTAACTGTCGCTAAATAATTATCCACTTACTTTACTAAAATAACATTATCACGTCCCTAATTTAATTCAAAATAACTTTAGCAGAATGCATTGTACACATTGTATACTTAGAATAGTATTCGGTATTTTTACGAGCAGTAGAAATCGTCATTATTTGGATTGTCACTGTCAAAATACACTTGTAGTTAATAAAAAACGCTATGTTATAGTTTCTAATTAAAATATGCAATACAAGGCACCTACTCAACTCCAAAATATCGTTCGAAAATTCGTTAAACTTGATTCCATTTGAACTAATAGAAACTGAATTCCCCCGATACCACAACTATTAATATAACAAACACATACAGACAACTTAATCCACGGACACATTACACACATAATGTGCTCGGAGCTATCGGAAACGTCGGAAACAATTTAGTTAGCGATGAATTTGAAAAGGCTGGATAAATTCGAATACTCTCTCTAATATTCCGTATGGATCGTTTCGTACGTTGAAAATGTTATGAATAATATATAGGCGCGAATGCAGGACCGGGTCGGGATCAGTCGGCATTACAAGTGGCGGGCCTGACAAATATGCGCGTCGGACAAACGGACAGCGACAGAATAATCTTTTATATACAACCGTGTTTAAGTGCGGTTTTCAATTTGTATGAATATATTTGTTGTTCAATGTATTCGGCCGTTGTTTTAAGTGCGTTCGTGATGCGTACTTTGAAATTTGAGAAGCTTTCTAAGTTATTAAGAATTACCGAATTACTTCATTAATCATTTCTGTTTTAATATTAATATATTAGTCGAATACTTAGTAAAGAGCCCATTTCCTAACAATAATGCGGAAAAAATATTAGTAAGTTATTATCCAAAACAATATGATTTACGATGAACGATATAATTGACAAAATTACAAGTATCTATTTTTTAAAAAAGGTCTCAAGATGCTGCAATACCACATCCATTTTTTTTAAATAATGCAATACAAAGACAACAAGATATTATAGACTCAAAAGTTATTTAAAGCTCCAATCGGTGATTTCTGTATGATGTTATCATTGTGGACGGTAAAATGGCCCGAAAAATCATATTTGTATAAAGAGATGCCGAATGTAAACAATGCACTCGTGTATGTCAATTGAATTACCAATATCAGATATTGTTTTCGAAAATAATCATGTTTTAAATGTTTTGGGAATTGTTTTTGCGGTTTGTTTAAATTAAACGGGCAAATAAATTAAAAATATGTAATGCATATTTTCGATAGCGAACGGTTAGTTTATTAATTTACTCTATGGTAATATGGCTGATAATTAAAATTCTTCATAAAATGTTTTAACTTAATTAATTTGTGAACAGTTTCATCGGTTTCAACTATTTCACGAATACGTGAAAGCATAATATTATACAATGTATAGGCACTCTAAATAACAATGTTTATAAATGAAAAGTGAATTCAAAATATTTATATTAATAAACTTGTGTAACATGAAGCTGACTATTGAATTGAAATTTGATATACTAATATGCTTATAGAAATAGCTGCGGTGGTAGTACATAACAGGTAGAGTATTAATCGTGTTAAATAGTTATCTGACGTTATAGATTATAATTCATTAATGTAATAAATGGGAGTTAGGTTAATGAAACACAACTTTACCAACTTACAATCAATTCTCGTTGGCAAATCGGTGATTAACTTATAACAAGACACTATTATTACATACTAAACTAGTAAAATAGTTTCTTTTCAAGTAAGAAGCTAGAATTTGCCATCTATATGATACTAATAAATAAAATTGGAATGTCTATCTGTTACAATTAAAAAACCTCTCTTTGCTTATAAATATTATTTACGGTAATTACAAATATAACAAAATAACTATTTTTAGAATTATTGTCTCTTCGGTTTGTAAGTCAATCTCTGAAACAGCTGGACCGACTTTGACGGGATTTTGATTGTTATTAGCAGGTAGATGTAATAAGGCTAGTTTTAATTTAAAAAAAATTTACGTCGCAATGTCCAAGTATAGTTCAATATCGCGTCCAGCTCTCGCGTATGCCACCACTGCGTCGTCATAATAAGTAATATAATTGTGAAATATCGCGGGTAAAACTGAGGGACATAGCCAGTACATAATAAAACTCAACGTTACTGTTTAAACAATTCTCCTTCCAGTTCTTAATTAATTAACTTTAGAACCACTGCCTTCATATAATTTTGACGGATTCAATTATTTTATCCTTCTTTTCCAAGTCTGAGTTGACCCAGAATTAATTAATTAACTATTGATTTATTAATAATACTAGACTCGGCAACATTTATCGTCCCTTCGAACGATCTTTGAAGTTTTTTCATTAAGAAACTTAGAAAAAATCATTGGAATTATTAATTACTTCACTTCGTCTTTTAAATTAGATTTTTTTAACAGTATCGCAGTTCCGCCATAGCTTAAAATATCTATTTTGTTTTCATGTAATGATACAATCATAATTCGTACGTAATATACGAAGCTTGTTTGTATAAAAAATCCATGTTCTTAGAAACACTTAAGATTGATACTATTATTTGTTGATGACTATAAATCTTACCGTTGGATTAATAATAATTTGTGTAAGTTGGATAAATAATATAACCAGTTAAGTCTTCTGTAAAAACTTTTGTTGTGTAATCGGATGTATTTTCTTCTATAAAGACTAGCTTAATTCCTCAAACGTCATTCAGTTTATATAACAAAGTACTCGAGATTGAAGCTTTCAGCGCTTATTTAGTGATTAAGTTCTGATCAGTGAAGGGAAGTTACTGCAAACAAAACGGTTAGTTTCATTGTAAAGCTGTAAGACACTTGTTGTCTTAACATCTTCCTAACCAGCTAATTACAACAAAACTTCTCTTAATATCAAGTGCACGTATACAATCCACAGAATTACTCTACATCTACTCTTAATTTGAGGAAAATCCATTTTAATTTTTCCGTGAAAGAAACAAGCAACTTTATATTACCCATATGTTCATAATCTTACACTTTCTTGCTTATAATATTAATAAGGATGAACTATGTCCGATGAGTAAACTGGCATCACAAGTAATCCTGGTTCGATTTTTTATTTTAAAATAAAGCTATTGATAATAACAATTATGAGACTTTTTTGTAGACAAATATTTTCGTAATCGGCTTATTTAATTCAGATAAATAACCCATGCTGTAGTTAAACTTTTCTCTTTATAATAGTTGGTACACTACAAAGACGTATGAAGGTAACTAAAATATATTATTTTTCATAGAGAATCTTCGACGTTATGTTTATTAAATATAGTTAATTTAAAAAGTCTATATAAGTACTTTATATGAAGCTCGTTTTAAGCGTCTGTTTAGTGATTAAGTTGTGATCGGTCGTGCAAAGTTTGTGCAAACAAAACGGTAAGTTCCATTGTGAAGCTCTCAGACACTTGTTGTCTTAACATCTTTCCACTAATTACTATAATACTACGCTTAACATGAAGTAAGAGCTCTGTATTCATTTTACGTGTTTTCGTAAAGCACCAAAAGCAAAACGGGATTAAATATTTCTGAGATCTTCACCTACGTGTTTCGTGTTTTATACATGAGAGAATATTTCGTTGAAATTTTTTCATCACTTAAAAAACTCGCAAAAAAATGTTTTGTTGTATGCACGTAATAATTTATAAATAGATAACCTTTATAATGATAAATAAATATAGTAATAGATATAGGTAAGTGATTGTATAACGGATGATTTATGATTCTAATCTCTCTCGCGTCATGAATTTGATTTTCATAATACACCTAACAAAATTATGTATTCTGATTTGTTTCCGTGAAATTATAAATATTTTTGCACCCATTTTTTCCCCGCATTAATTTAAAAAGTTATATCGCCTCCTCGAGTCAACCCAATAAAACATTTTTGAAATTATATAAGTTATTTCTTGCAGAAATACGCGCCTTTTGAAGAGCTACGACTTGATTTTGTCTCGCATGTTTTTATCTATGTACATTCGACTACAAAAATGTATTAAAACATTCAAAATTGCATTGATTAATTTGATGTTCCCTGTTTTTAGAAAATGACTAATAATGACGTGATGATACAAACTATTTAAGTGTTTTAATTTTTAGTTAATCACATCTTCATTATTCATTGTATGACGTAAATAAATCTTAACAAATACAAACTAGTCCATATATGTTCATTGCGTTGTGTGTGACACCAAGCTAAAACAAATGACTTTCTCATTAAATTGTATAAACCCGAACAACATCGCATTTCTTACACATAAAAAACCTATGCTTTATATTCTTCTCTTGTAGACTAAGTGTATCTTAATTGCTTCACCCAAAGCAGGTTGAGTGCACCGACTGAAATTATTGCGATCTCGCAGTTCAAGACAAACTGAAAGCTAGCTCCGTTTACATAGCTTAAGACGACATTTGCCTAAACTATGATTTTCAAGACAATTTCTGTGCTTAACTACATTGTGTATCTTGCCTAACTCTTCTCTCATTTTGAGCACGATATAACTTAGTTAGTTGGTACATATGGTCATATTGACTTATCGAAATATCATGGAATAATAAATAACATGTAGGTAGTAGTAGTAGAATATATAAATCTATATCTTAAGTTTTGAAATGCGATTTTTACAATCAATGTGAAGAATAAAAAAATGTGTGGACAGTTTTAAATACGAAAAACTCTCATCAACAATACAATCTGAGTTAATCTATCTTACAGGTAGCACATATTTATATTAATTTTTAAAATACGACTATTTTACATTTAACAAAGATACGTCAAAGCCTGTCAAAAAAAATCCAGCCTTCAGCAGTCTTCCTCCTCCTTAAAAACCTGAATGAAGATAAAGCTAAACATTATATTTATATTTTCTCAGAAAATCTCGTCTTTCTTCGTCTGGTGATAAAGCTATATAAAGTATGTAGTAATACATACAATTTAGTAGCAGACTTCTTATATTTCAGTGAGCTGACATTATACCAATGCAATCCAAGTCATTAAAAATCCAACGCTAATGTGATGTAAGATACGATAATAATTATTAATTAGTGACTAGCTAACGAACACTTTACAACTTATTCCTGCTGCTAGCTCAAGGCGGTACGTGTAGCGAACAAGACATCACGCAACTTCGCTTGTACTAAAACAGGCTGACTGCTTTTGCTCCTGACGTTTTCTGATAGTATTATGTAGGTATACTTATATACGCCTTCTTATAATTTGTTAATTTGTTACGTTGTCCTACTCCCTATGTAGAGATGGCCGAAAATGTATGTTAACGTTATAATTAGTAAAAAAGATTCTGTAGATAAATGTTCTCAAAGGAGCAGCGTTAATATTTTTTTATTATGATGTTTTAACATAAAAATTTGTATAAAAATACATGCTTCTGTTTTCGACAAACTATACAAAATTAATATGACCAGAGAAACTAAATGATATCATTTAGTTACTATCATATAGTAAATAGTCTTTCGACCTTAGCCTTTGTATGTAATATCATGTATATATTATACACCAAGTACTTTATCATGAGCTGATAATATTTACATTTATTAAAAAAATAAACATTGTATCGTATTCATCTCATTGATCTTATCTACACAAACTCGCAACCGATTCCGATCATGTACGATGAACGAATTTTAAATCATATTATTTTTCTCAATACTCTACCCTCGAATTGTTCGAAGATAAACTCGTTACTATGAGACTCTAATAAAAATAAAATATATTATTTCGTTTATTGATTTAATAAGCACTATGTGGATTAGAAATACATGATTATTTTAGTAAATGTGAAATTTGTGTATCGATTTCATTTCATCAGTGGCTTCTTCCTTGGATTTATATGACTTAGTATTATTTACTTGATTTTTAAGTATTTAAATATTACTTTTAAGCTATGATATAAAAGTAAGCGAAATGTATTCATCAATCTTATATAAAGTATAAAGTAAAATGGAGCAGAAAGATTACAAAATGGCACGAATGAATATTTTTATAGCAGCAATTAAATCATAGAAAGAACGAGTCTTCGTTACGAAAATGAAAGACAAGCTTAACATTTCAGCGAAAATTAAAACTTTGTGAACACGCTTTGAGCAAACTTCATAATTCATTAGGCACAAGGTTAATAAAACTAACATAGTGTAACTTTCGTGCAAAACTTGCCCATGACCAACTAATTGGACGAAAAATTCATTGCTCAAGTTTGGGGACTCGAAGTATTTAAAAATATAATCGGGTCATTGCTAAAAATAGAAATCTAAAACGTCAAAGACTTTAATAACACGACTTATCTTGCCCATCAGTACTTGAGTACTCCAATGGCTTAATATCGGCCGAAATGCTAGTCCGTGCAACAGAATTCGAAGTATCTTGCGTCTTTAGTGTACATCTTAATTTACTACTGGTTACAAACCCGCCTGTGAACGACAACGTTGCTTTGATTTAGACTGAAGAATTTAGGAAGCAACAAATTTCAAGTTTATTAGAAGTCGTGGTTTTCCAAGATGTAATTTAAACATTCCAACTGCTAATGAAATTGACTAGCGGACTTCAAAGTATTAATCTAAGCCAAATATTATATAACAGATTTGCAGAATTAGACATCTCCATTTCTCATCTATTAGTAATAACGTCAATGTTTAATTATACATTTGAATGAAATACAACTTTGAGTGACCGCGACCTGAGATATGATAATATGTTAATATCGGATAGCATATGGTATCATCTACAAACTGATTTGCATCTACGTTTATGTTCGATTAATTATGGAGGCATTCTCCACACGGCTTCGAGGTTCGGCATGTCAATGAAAGCAATTACTCGCACTATACACCTATGAGATAGCCATCTAGATAGCCCATTACTCCTCTTGCTGCATCAATATCAATAAGCGGTCCCATTTAGCTGGATACCTACTAAGCAATGTACTTAGTTCTTAGTGCTTTGATAGCATTATACCTTATCTGCTTGTCCTTTGTACTGTACTTCTTAGTTACTGTCGGAGTATGATGGATCAGCTTGCGATAGAGAAGCTTCAGAAGCATGTTTGGTGTTTTGATAGCTTGAGGTGAGATCGTGTGGCTATCGACTTACGGTTGAGGTTTGAACGTGATCGGTGACGTCATCGTCATTTTCTTGCACAAAGATGTAAACGCCAATCGACGTGTCAGGTGGTGATAGGGAAACTTTTCATTTTGCCTCTATCAGTCTGGTGTTGTTTGGCGGGAAAACAATTTCGTTCCCATTCGACAGCTCGTTTTTAACATTATTGAGTGAGACCTTTGGAAAGTTTATTATTGAACAGCATTTTTCCCGACTTGGTTTCTTGCATGATGGATGGGCTTTTAAACACTTATTTTAGGCATTGTTGATTTATTTTAGGTAGGTAGGTAAACATTTCGAGTTTGCTTAAAAAATATACGTTGGTTAATTGAAATTTATAGTACCTTCCTAAATAAATGAAAGTTAATAGATATTTATCACATTTTTTACATTATTTATTCCGTATATAATAATTATTGTTCGAATGTGAGTATAGCTAATTAATTAATTATATTTATCCTCATTTGACTATTTTCTTATTACTTTAAGATAATATTAAGACAAGAATATAATATTTTCTAACAATATGTTGTCCGTTGCGCAATAATTTTCTTGCAAATTAATATTTTCATTCTACAAAAAGTCAAATTAATAAATTTCCGTTCCGCATTGTGTCGGTCGCGAAGCCTAAAACACATATATGCCTTTGTTTTGGTTATTGCGTTTTATTAATTTAACCAGAAGCGTAGGAATCGAAATTCAATGTTCACTCTCAACTGTATGCGGCTTAAAAATAAAAATACATGTTATGTTACTGAATCCATTTCAGTTTTATAGACATTGGAGCGCCGCTACAACGCATTCTAACATTGATATTAAAATCTGTTACTTTTAAACGACAAAATTAACAGGTTATATTTTATTATATAGTATATACCTATATACATGTATGTGAAAATTATTTATTTCAAAAAGGACTTATAAAATCTGAAATAAGACATTTTTAACCGACTTCAAAAAAGGGAGAGGTTTTAAATTCGTCTGTATGTATAATTTTTTCTTATGTAGGTATGTTCACCGATACCGTTCGTCAATTATAGAAGGATTTAAAAAAAATATACAAATAAATACGACAATTGCGAATGTCCGGAGGAGGAGGAGGAAGAATACGAGGAGGATTTTTACTTTATCATTATTCGAATACAATTGTCAATTATCCATTATGTCAAAAAATAAATATTTGCATATAAATACTCAACAGTAACTTATAACCAAATTTGTTGCAACATTAATCCATAAAATTTTAAATCATCAGAATAATCACCAATATAAGTATTAGATTTGATCTAGAAAATAACCTAAAAATCGCTCTCTCTCGTCTCCTGGACTGTGGAAATAAGCCAGAGGCTGTTTTGTATTTATGTAACCAGCGGGCCTGTTTTCCGCTGTGTAAATACACATATTGTTAATAGTTTCAAAAGAATGAAAGCTAACGAAGCAAATTAAATATTGTTATTGCTGTACCAAATATTGTATGTGCAATTTTCGAAGAACGTATTACTAACCCGGGGCTTTTTAAATTAACAAATCAAAGGTAAAGAAAGAGAAGAAATGAAAATAAACAGTGTCATCTGATGTCAAGATAACGATGTTTGTATCCAAAGGAAAAGGTAATAATTAAATTTGAGCTTGTAATAAATAATCAATTTTATTGGCCAGGATCTGAATTCACTAATTAGCTACTATAGGCTTCAGTGTGCCTTTACAATTTTTTTTTTACATATATATGGTTGCTTAAACAATTTTCTTAAGAGTTTTATTCTTATTAGAATAATTATTAGTTATATACACAACATATTTTAATCAACACTTTTTCACTATTTTTAATACATACGATTATAGATAACCTAATAAATAACGAAACGATTGTACAAACCATTTTCGGATCCTATCAAAATCTTTGACCCGCCGCGGAAACAATTCTACTGTTTCATTGCCTTAGAAAGATCACAAAAAGCACCTGTACAAACTGTAACCAAAAGGAAATATATGAAAACGTATCGCTTTGCTTTGATCAACCCCTTTTTCAATAATATGCCCTTTGTAGCGTTCGCCTCGGGCGGTGCGTCATACCGCACTAACAGTAATGTGTCCATTTAATTTAGCCTCACAAAACACAAGCCTTTTCCACGATTGTTCATTCGCAGCCGGTAATTTCTGTAATGTGCCGTTGTTTTAAGTCTGGGCACATATTAACTTAGGTCAACATTCGCGCTTTGGAATGCGCTATTTTTCGGTTATAATACGACTTGCAATTTGTTTCGAGTTTCAAGTGCAACATAATAGCTAAATATTAAATAAAGTGTAAACTCAACTGATATTTAATAACTACGTGAAAGGTAAAATTTAAATACATTTTCTTTACATTTAATTTTTTAAAGTTTCTTTTAATCTTTATTAGTGGATTTTATTGTAGTGAATTACCAAATTTATGACAACCAATTTTATTTCGCACTAGTGTAGCATACTAGAAATACAGTATTATCCTTAAAGAAGATTTTACAAATAAGAATTTTCATAGCTTTTGATCTTTTAAAATAAATCGTAACAGGAAAAAAATATTATTCATGGATTGTGAAATAAAATTAGATCTTCCAAGAATACAATAATTTTGGCGACATAGCCACAAAAATAATAGACTGGTTAACCTATTTAGCTTTTTATATTTTATTTTAAATTTAAATATAGTAGTTCCATTACAGTTAAGCATAATATAAATAGCGTATCGTGGAGCCTGCGGCGGCGCCATGCGGGCTCGCGAACAAAAACAATACCACGAACTCTCCCTTTTTGTCTTTGTTCTTCAGTAATTATATGTAGGCACTCAAATATATAAAATTATTTATTTCTACCGTACACGCAGCTTAGTGCACATACGCGTAACAAACTAAACCGCGTTGAATTAACAATTGGAGTCTGTATAATTTCAATGAAGCTTTCAACACAACTGATTATCATATCTGCTGGTCAGACAATCATTGTTCCTCGAATCGAATCTTGTATTTACATTAATAGCTGCTTCGAATGCCACCACAAAACAGGTGCATACGGATTTCATATTTCATGATAATTGGTCAGCAGAAGCGAATTAATCAACCAGTCAATATAGAGCATCGGTGTGGTTGTAGCTCATAGTTAACACAGATATAAAGGCGGTATTTACAATTACAAATATATGCGGTTTCAATATTGCCGGTATATTTATCCGACGGCGTGTGTAATGCGACAAATTATTAGCTAGTTTATCATCATAATTTCAACTAATAATAATATTAATCGAGTGAAATATTAGAAATTGTATTGAGCTTGCGGCCGGATCGTAGCGTGTGAATTACTTTGATTTTAAAATCCGTTTATCAATTAATGTTTGAGATTATTAAATTGAATTTGTAAAATAGACTTTGAGCAATTTAATTTTTATCAACAATATTGTAAAGTGGGTTAAGTTGGTTTAAAAGAGCTCGTATCTTGTTAATTAAATCTACACAGTAGGGCGCCACTCAGGGAAGGTTTGGTATCATCTGGCATGTCTTCATAATGCTGCCAATTTAAAGTACAAATGAGCTTCAATATTCAGATAACTGAGAGGACATTTTTGCGTCGCACATTTATTAAGAAAAATGGCTATAATCATTTATACTTTACTATTATTATCGCAGTATCATAATGTTTTAATTTTAATTAGCGAATCAGTTTTACTCACCGTATTTAAATTATATTTAAAATTTCAATTTCTAGAACGTTATCATACCTATTTTCATGTTAATTTTACATGCGTTAAGATCATTACTTATTCAGTAAGATACGAATCCTAATTAGGAGATTCAAACGTATACGAGGGTCTCTTTGTGAAAAGTAAATTGTATGACTCCACATCAAAGGAGGGAGAATAAAGAATATTGTAACAAAGCATATGATATATGAATAAAACCCCTTCATTTTGGTCAGCTAATGCCTTACGTTGCCAATGTTTGATGGATCAAATATTTCACCATAAAGCTTTTCTCCTTCATTATTTTGTATTAAAATGTTGAATGTTAAATCTTTTTGAATGGAATCTAGTTAGGGATATAAAATTGTATATATTTTTTACATATATCTTCTATTTGCTTACAAATATATAATATATATAAGTTTATTTTAAAATTTAATAGTTATATATAGCTAATCAGGCATACAGTTAATTGAAATACAAAGAACACGAAATGTTTCCCATTTTTCAAAGCAAGGTTTATTGAAAATATTACACCCATATACGTCGTTTGCATGACATCATTGAAGAGAGTCTCAAAATTAATTGATAAAATTTGTGATGCAGAATTGTATTGCTTTCATTGTCCATTTTGTTTGGAACATTGTTTCCGCTACGGATCTCGTAAATTATGAGCTGTATGTTCCCTGCAAGCCCTCGGGCAAGCTGTAGCTCTGTAGCTCTGTTAAAACGAATTGAAAACCGGTAATCGAATGCGCGTAATGGGGCTATATTTTAAATTTAAATATTAAAATTAAATGGAAACAAGAGTTAAGTATTTATTTTGTTCGTGTGTACCAAAATTAAACACCGAATAATTAATTATGATTGATAATATTACTACTGTCTTTTATAAAATGCATTCGTGAAGTAACACAAATTAAATAAAATATTATCTTAATTTAATACATTTTGTTTACGGCACCATTTTGTGAATAAATAATAAACGAGACATAATTTAAATGTTTTTGGTTCGTTAGAAGGGATCGTAACATTTAAGCGTCATCTGACAACGCAATTTCATCACAAAATTAAAAAAAAAACTGAAACAGCTGCTTCTCTTAATTAATTTTTTGTGAATTATAAACTTTCTAAGGTGTCGTTCTTTGAAGTTGTGGACTATGACAAAATTATAATGTTCAAATTAATAATACGCATCTTATCCACGTGACTGTGAGTGTTACAGTTAGCTTATTTCAATTAATTTAACAATTTTATACTTGGAACTCGAAAAATTTACACCGTCTTGAGCAAAACGCAAATTCAGTTCGCAATAATATTCCGTGACTGTTTCGAAATCACTGTTGCAAAACATATTAAACTGTTGTAACTGTTGAAATGGGGAAAGAATTCGTTTATAGCGGCGAGTCAACAGGTGGCGTTGGCGGGTAGCCAGCGAAGCTTTACAGCAATTGCAATTTAACGGCTTAAACCACAGTAGCTATTAAATCTAGGAGCGTTTCCTATATCCGTGTCTAGGCGATTAGCATTAGAATCGATTGTCACGTCTTTACTTACTGATACTAAAATGGTACCTCATTACATAGTATAAAACAAATTCGCTTTAATCTATCTCTCCCTATGTATGCTTCAATCTTTAAAACTACGCAACCGATTTTCACGCATCTTTTTATATAGATAGAGTGATTCAAGAGGAAGGTGTATAATCCATACTAATATTATAAATGTGAAAGTGTGTTTGTAGTACGCCGTAGCTAAGCAATCAATTGACCTGATTTTTGGCATACAGTTAGTTGAAAAGATGATGAGAGTAACATAGGCTACTTTTCAACTGGAAAAAGGGTTATAAGGGGAAAAGGCCCCCCCCCCCCTTTTAAAGGTTAAAGTTTATATGAAAGTCCACGCGGACGGATTATATATTACATTTATAAATACATGCGAAGCCGGGGCTGGCCGCTTGTAATGTATAAAAGTAAGCTTCATTCGATGCTATTATGTATGTGTGTGTTATTTTATCCATATGTATGTGAGTATGTGAGTGGCTTCAAATTATAAGTGAATTTAATATGTATGTGTTAGTGATGTTTGATATGACGTTAATTGTTAACCACATTGACATGACCTGACTTCTAAGGTCGCAATAGTTAGGTACATAATGTCACTTAGTTGTTGGTAATACTCATCCCATTATAACGAGTAATTCATTAATTACCACTCAGGTCTCTCCGTTACCTGCAAAAAAAAAATACGCCTAATTAAAAAGGGTTATAGTTTATATGAATATATAAAACGGTATCTGCTTTTTTAAGGATATAGGAATGGATTGAAAAAGTATATAACATAATTTATAAATATTAAGCCATGTTTTATAAATATATTAAATTATCCATTAGAAATATTATATCGGGTATTATTTAAACGAAATTGCGAGACTCCTGCGAGACATCAACGTGTATTAAAAGAAGGAATTGTTTTTTTAGTTCACAAAAGATTGATAAATAGCATCCTATAAAACGAATTTACACGGACGCATCAAATACAAAAATTGTAGTAATTTTATGTAACTAAGACCGAGTTCTCCAATCACGATATTGTACCTCGAATTCTTCACTTTCAAAATCCAAAACGGTGCAGTCATTAACCAGCGCAATGCATTTAAATGAAGCAGAGATAATATTTTAATTTCATGCCTCAACCGGGCGTAGTTGCGAACTGACTCTATCAGTCATACGAAACAAGTGTAATTAAAACTTCATAAATTTATTATTATATACCTACAGTACAGATGGCTTCCAGTTAAATGCACAATGCAGCTGAAATCGGAGTCTGAATAAATTACTTTAGATTGATGTATTTTGTATTTTTTATTCGGTAGTTCAGTTGTTTTAGTGAACTGTTAATAAAATTATTACTATTGTTTTTTTTGTTTTGTAAATACAATAGATAGATACATAAAAACGTGTTTTATATACTTAATATTGATTGTGGCGTTTTCAACATTAATAGTGATACGAGAACGTTCGGCGTATTTTTTAATTTTACATTGAACGAGCTCTAGATTTTTTAAGAGCGTTACACATGCATTTCTAGCCGTAAATAGCTTAATTTGACTTATTTTACCATTAAGCTAGTTAAAATAAATACGGTGTAATATTAATCAATCAATAATTGGGGATATTGTTATGAGAGGTAAAGTCAGTGAGATTAATAAATAAGAAAATAAACGGGATTACGATGGTATTCCCTAGTTCTATTGTACCGATTTAGAAAAATACGTGACGTCAACTAACTATTGTTTTACTTAATTCAATAGGATTAGTAAAGAAAATTAAACATGAATGGAAACAATGTCTATAAAGTGATGAAACTTTACAAAATAATCTCCAAGTACATAATTTTTGTATGGCTAAGTAAATAATAAACTATATAGTTCCTTCTACAAGATATTTCCCATATTTCTCGGGAGACATATCTCGAAAACGTACCGGTTAAAGATACTAGTTATAGTGTAGAGTAAACGCAACAGTTGGTGAAGTGTTAGGGACAACAGGTACCTGGCGGCCCGCCAGCCTTCCCGACTTTACGTGTGTCACTTTTTGTTCAAGCCTTTTTCCTTATACGGCTAGGCGCGATTACACCGACTTCAACGTGTAGGAAAATTGCTTGAAGTGTAGCGGGTATAATGTTGATTTAATAAATTTTGTTAATGAAAAATGTGTATTATATTAAGTCTTAATGTTATTATGAAATAGATTAGATTTAATTAAGTTTTGACTGTGAAATAGATTATTGCATCAATAGTGGGTATGTAATAAATGATAAAATGAGTATATTTCATTATTTTATTATATTTACAGTATTAATTTAGTATATATTTCATACTTTTTGGGAAGTAACTAATATGTAATCTTTATTATATCTCTATAAAAACATATTTACAATGATTATAATTACCTATAAAATGCTCCACCTAACCTTTCACTTGCGTAAATTTTGAAGACTCGTATAATCTTTTGTTTTTTTAAGTAAAATTTCTTAAAAAAGGATTTAACTTATCAATTAAAGCTTGATATATATTTTTTAGTTCTTTTAATGTGAAAGGAAGCGAATAAGAACGTGATATAAGTAATAGAAATGGCTTCTTTGAACGTCTGCAGTGCTTATATGATATTATAATTTGTGAATTTTCGCTAATAAAAAGACATAATATAATATAAGACACCTTTTAAATAAAACTTGAATGTAACCGGAGAAACCGCTGGGGAAGTAAGAAAAGACATTTTACTTTACCATTTACTAGTAGATAGATGCTTTAACATTTCAACATGTCTTAGAGGAAATGTTATTCAAAAATAATAAAAATTAACAGAAACCCGAAAGAACACCAGGTACTAATTGCAGCAAGAACTACACTACTGCAGTTTTACTGCGGTCACAAAACTAAACTCTTAATCCAGTTATCAAGTACCTAGGTCCCAGTATGTTCTAATGAAAGACTCTTAACTACAGACTCTTTACCGAATTTAATACAATCCCATTGATTGTGGTCGTACTTGCTTTGTTGTAATGTCTTGGAACATTCGATTAGCTGAAAGGATTTATAAAAGAAATAAACAATTGAAGATGGCTTTTGATATATTTGAATAAGTGTATACTAATAGGAAAACAAATTATTATAAATGTTAACTATTTAAAAACATCGATTGATTTATACGTTGTCAAAGGAATCTAAAATACTCGTAAGTAATAAGATTTTAAGTTTATATGTCGAAATTATAAGCGTTCAAAACGTTATTGAATTCTATTTTTGTAGATTATTACAAAATATAAAGTAAAATATTAATATAATACTAAACATAATCAATAATTGATATTATATTGCAAAGTCTCCCTTATGTATGTGTGTGTGTGTGTGTTTTGACAGTATAATATATGCGGCGCACTTTATTAAATTCGTTAATTTAGTCAATTTAACGTGTCATATTTGCGCGTGAACTGAAGGCAAGGGGAGTAAGGCGAAGCACAGTCGTTCCGTGAGAATCTCGAAATTTCTATAACCATAATAGAACATGTCGGTGCAGAGACCGGGTTAAGCATCCGTATCATTTCGACGTTTGCAAATTTTACAACCGCGCCCGTCTTTTGTTCAACTTTATGGCCACCTCGGGTCTTATTACTCCTAAATATGAACACGCAGACGTAGTATCGTCTGTTATTTGTTTACAATGTTTAATTTGTATTGATACTTTGTTACAGAGGGTATGAAGCTAATGCGATGCATAAATTATATTTGAAGTTTGCTCTTTAATAAACAGTAGCATTTATAACATACATTATATAACCAAGACATCAAAATCTGTTTTGAGATAATTTTTAAGAGATATTTCTAAACGAAATTTTATATGAAAATAAATAATCTTATACTCGTCAACATTGCTTGCTAAAAGTTTTGAATAGTACCGAATTGTTTTGTTAAGTTTTGTTTCCCACTTTTAAAATGGTGGAGCGGAGTTTATTAAAATCGTTTCCTACATAATAATCAAGCGCTAGATAAAAAATGAATGAAAGACAAAGAAAACTCATATGTGTTTTACTTACTGCTAGAATAAAGTCCACTGTAACACAAGAGCACATACCAAATAAACGTCACAACAAGATGCTTAAGAGTGTTCGATTCCGTAATAAGAGCTCAGAAAATTATAGAGAAAAATACTGTTGAGCGCACTGAAGCGCTGTATTCTAACAAACTAACTGCCTTTTTCAATGCTAACAACGCTTTTTGTGTCTTATGTTTCAAGGCTTTAAAGTATTGAAGCTTCTTTATCATTTGTAGGATAGCTATGTCCCGCAGTAACGTTCGCTTTAAACCTTTTTGATAATTCTTTGATAATTTTATATTTATTCCATTAAAAACGGCACAGTCGCTAACAAGTTAAAATCGTGTTACTAATTCGACGTTTTAATATGTAACTTAGGACATCCTCATACTTGCGAACAAATAAACCTCCTCGTCGATTGATCGTCTAATAACAACATAAATACAATTGCGTCACCGACCAATTTAGGAATTTAAAATTCGATCAATTTAGGATTGTGACAAAAAAAAATAAAAGTAGGTAAGAAACATGGGCCTTCGGTAACAATTAACGATTAGTGTATTCCATTATCGTATTCAGATAACATAATTTATATTAAGACGTCTGGTAAAAAAATAAAGTGCCTAAATACGTGTGATTTTATCTTCAATAATAATAACAATCTTACGTAAAAGTTTTATTACACTGTTTGACTCTGCTTATCTCATTCAATATTACTTCTTTTCCTCACGTACTATAATCTATTCAAATCTATCCAGCGGTTTAGACAGGTAATCTTAATAGACGACTAAAGAACTTTCGCATTTTTAACAATAGGTAATAAGAATATAAGATATAATAAATACATAGCCGCATCGGGAACGAAATGAACCGATGAAACTCTTCAAACAATTTAAGCACTTAACTTTGTTATATCCTAAGACGGAAATTCACTGATCTCACAAACAAAGTATTTAAGTAATTAGAATAATTATTTTAGATACCTTCTTTATGTGTTGAATGTTCTTTTAAAATAATTTTGTATTTGATAATAAAATAGTTTTAGTGTTTGTTTCTTTAGCAGTCACCATTTTCCCATCACCATTGGTATTGGTATTGACGGTATAAAAAGTGTCCAATATAATTACAATATAGCAATATTCAGGGCCTAGTCTAGAAATCATTTAAAAGTTATTTATTACGCGAAAGAATCCGTACAAACTGTCGCAATATATACATAGTATAATCAACTCCAAATTTGAAAAACACGTTCATTACCACAAAAAAGTCAATACCAATAATTTTATTCGTACCTTAATATGTACTCAATTATTGTCGTTATTGAATCTATAAACTATTATAGACATATTTGGAACTTGAATATTTTTGTTTGGTTTGTAGTTAATCTAATATAGCTATATATACTTAATAATTAAAATGCCCAGTTTGGTAACTATTCAATAATAAATAAACATTAAAATAAAGAAAGATAAAACTTTGGTATATAGACTCGGGTAATAGAGAGATGTTCGAAGGCGTTATCCATACAGAATATGTGAATAAGGCCGCGATTTCAGCCATTTTATTATAACACCAGCTATTGTAGACAGTTCCATTGTGCAAGCGGATTGGTTTCTTATAGAGGAAAATCGATTTTAAATTTTCTTAAAGGAATCACCAACAAGAGCGAGTTGATTCCGGATTAAGAGATGAGTGTATTAGTTTAGTGTCCTTTTTATAGTAGGGAATTGCTCGTAGTATTGCTATGGGCTGGGTGGAAAGTACCATGGGTTATGTCGAAGTATTACCAATTAAAACTCTTGGTGTTTGTTCTTAAAGCAGCGGATAGGCACTCTCGCAAACTCTTTGAGCGAACATATAAATTAGAGCCTTATTTTAAAATTTATTCAGAGACGAACCGCTTATATTACAAATAGTATATAATATAATATAAATACTAGTGATGAAAATAATCCGACTTTTGTTTTACAAAAATTTAAGAAAATATTTTTCTATTTTAAAGTAGTAAACAGAATACATTAAAAAGTACGTTTGACAACTTTTTTAAAGTATTATATTAACTGCGAATTTTAACAACACCAACAATTCGAAACATTACTAATTAAATCAAGTGTTCCAAGCACGTAGACAGAAAAGTATTCATATTAAAACTTATTAAATACATGAATTATATAATTAAGCCGTAAATACTTTGCGATATGTGAGAAATTTTCTCCTTATAAAACTTTGGACGAAAGTTATGTTATATTGTTGCTAAAATGAATTGTAATTTTATCATTGAAACAAGGTAAGGCGCTATTCATACGGTTGTAATATTCCGTCATATCCATATTTTTATATTCATTGACCGTAAAATATTTTCTATTTTGTAAGATTGAATTTGCTAACATTGTTTGTAGGCGTGCTTCAGGTAGGTCCCGTGAATTTCATTTTACGGGGACTTTTTTACTTTTCCCAATAAACTTGTTAAATTGTGTCCGTCATCCTACTCACTGTCTATTGTGAATTATTTAGGCAAAAGTTTTTGTTAGGAGAGCAAAGATTTTCGCCGCTTAGTTTATGATATAAAAATTGCTTTTCTTAGTTATTACTTAAATTGTTATTTCTTCTTTAGATTATTTAATACTGAAGTATTATTTCATAATAGAAACATTATTTATATTGTGAATGCTTTGTGTAGGTTTTTTATGATATCGCTAACACACGAAGTAAACCCGAGGAAGGCTTTAAAAAACAAAAATGAGCACACGAGTTTATTACGACTAGACGATATACTACTTCTAATAAGTATAGATAAGTATCTATTAACATAATTATTGTGGTACATTTGAAAATAATAATAATTAATAATCAAACATAAGCTCATGCTCTCTTTATTCGAATAGGCTGTTATGGTACTACAAAAAAAAAACCTGAATCAGTTTTAACTCGACAAGGAACTCTTTTAGATGCTCTTTAAAACGAGCAAATGCTAATCAATATACATAACAACATCATAAATTTAAAATATTCACATATGACAATACGAATACGAGTGTTCTGACAGCGTAAGGACCAAGTACCATTAAAATTCACAATCCTAATTTTTATATCAGAGAAAGTTTCTACTCGAAAGCCTACGACTACCTAAGGACACACATACAAAATACTCACACACGCATGCATTAAATGCTTAAATTATAAATAAAGATATGTCAAGTCAATTAGATATTTGGATTGCAATATCCCACCAAATATCCGCGTTACCTGGCCGCCGGGCAGAGCTTATCGCCTAATCAATATAACCAATTAATGAAAACTCAATTGAATCTTAGTGCGAACATTATGTATTAAGTGTGCATTAACTTAATAACATAATACATCGACGCTCGAAATCAATTATTATATGAATTTACTTTAATATTTAAAAATTAAAATATGTTATGAAAAATGCTCTAATTATCAACATAAGATCCTGTAAGTGACTCATTTATATGTCACACATCTGGGTCTTAAAGGTCATAAATGTCCAAAAATCCAAAATTGAATTAACACTTAACTGTCAAAACTTCCCTTTTATATTGAATGCATTGAGTACTTAAAAATCTCTATAGCACTTAGAGCAAAGTTATGACAAAAAATCTACGTTCTAGTGAAAAATTTAGTGAAATACGATTCGATTGCCAATTGTTTTGATTTATTTAAAGATATTCAAAACTATGCTGAGACCCCGTTTTTGTGTTGATTTAGACACAAATGTATTTATTGATTAATTATTGAAAATAAAAGTCACACCAATTCCGTAACTTACAGTCCCATTATTCAGAAAATGTAAGCAAAGCTCATAGTATCGATCTTTTAATAAACTAATGCTTCAAACCAGGTAAATTAAAAATATTACGCGGTACATTCAAATGCCATAAAACATGAACTTTTGAAATAATTAGTATAATATGTTACCATTGGTATCGGTCTTCTTTGTTTCTATGACAACTATATGACATGAATGCGTATATCTAGTACCTGCAATCCCTATTGTCCATCCGATTGATTACAATTCCCTTTCAATGTCATGTACTAATAGCTCATATTATATGCCATTGCAATCCGATTAATGTAGCTTTTGTGTGTAATGAGTTATGATTAGCAAACACTATAATTTTCTATAATATACACGACTGTTATTAGTACTCGAGTAATTAGGCCGATGTATAGCTAGTTGACTAGTACAGTTTCGAGGAATTCGTCGGTAGATTACACAAATTGTTTTTTTTTATGATGTAAAAGACACCACCCATCGAAAGAAAGTCTTTGCGACCGCCTTATGAATACGTTATCCACCTTAAAATATAAAGAAATGAAATATTAGGATAAAGGGAATAAAAGATTGGAGAAAGGGAAATAAGGGAAGGAAAACTGTCCCTCCGCTGCTCCCACTTATCGAACGGAACGTAACGATATCTCTAATGAGAGGTCATTATTTGACGTTGGTTTTCTGTGTGAGGGTACCGCCCCGGGCGAGCCGGCACTATTCAGCCTAACTGCATGGCTCTCCCATCTACATCTACACAACAATACTGCGGCCAAAATATATTATAATATATAGTTTGTCTCTTATAATAAAAAGTGATTACAATCTATGATGTTTTCAGTTCTCAAGCGATTATGGCAAAATATAAACTCTACAAATATCACGTAAATACGATATATTCCATGTATCTCTCGAACAACGTCAAACTAATTAAGTGTGCGGATGAAGAAGTTCGGGTCTAGTTGACGAGACGAGCGGGAAGAGAAAATTGGCATCATTTTTCAAACAGCACGGATTTCAGCTTAACTACTTGTTAAGAAGTGTTATTGAAGACAACGCCATTCACGCATCGAGCTGTATCAAACGAAACAGCGCATACAATTAGCGTTTGACGAAGGTCCTCTTATTTTATCTAGTAATATTACATAATTCTTAGAATGTGTTTATATAAGAATATTTGACACGTTAGAATCGTCATTATCACTTTTTACTCAACATAACTTTGTTTAACTGATCTGTATAGTTGTATACTACATATAGAAGTATTTATTATCTTCTTAACAATCTGTTAAAAAGTAAATAAAACTTGACATTTAAATACTTGTATATGTTCCAGCAGATATAAATCGTTTTCATTACAAATGTTCTCATTTGATGCGTACAAAATACCAAAGTTACTTGAATAAAATTAATGGCCTGGCAAATCGTACGACGATCATCTGCCATCAACTTCATAATATCTATTCACATTTTTTCCATTATCCAAGTGTTCGTCAGAGGATAAATTGGAAACCTGTTGCAGCTGAACGTGAGGCGATGTCTCCTGGTGCGATTTACTAGGCCGTAGTTAATGTTCTTTTGTTTACTTTGTACGTTGTCTTCCGATGTTTGATTGGGGTAAACTTGCGTGTGTTTATGCTTTCCTGGTACTTAAGAGCATTAGAAAGATTTTCCTTTATTTAGATTTTTATCTCAGTTTTCCCGAATAATCTATGTATTTTTATTGCAATTTTAATTTTAACAATAGATCGAAATTCCATAGTCGAAAATCGCTTACATTTCTAAATTTTAAAAGACGAACCATGCATTGTTGTTTTAATTATGTACCCCATCAATGAAAATGTTCCCCTCGCTCGTTCCTGACAAAAGAAAACCCTCATTTTCTATCGAGAAATCTTGTTAGAAATCGCGAAGGCAGGAGCTATCAATCGCTTCCCAGCCAGATACGGGTTTTCATAACAATGAGCTAAGTAGCTATGGGAAATTAGTATGACGTTTGAATTCACCTATTATGTATTAGGTACATTGAACATATTTCAATTTGAAATACACGTAGTATTCCATAGACCCATTAATGTATTTCGAATAATAATAAAGAAAAGCATTTTATACAACTATGTTTAAAATATTAAGAAAATACTGACAATATTACAATAAATAATGATGTTGTTTTTTAAATGTGTATTGTAACGAATGTAGGTATAATGAAATGATAGTTCAATGTTAATTGACTTAAAATGTTAAATTAAAATTTAAAATAACATTAATAAAATGAAAATTCAGTATTTATGTACTGCATTGCCTTTAATACTGAACATTTTTATGAAGCAATTTATTAATGACTTGTTTTATTATTCTGATTATAATTAATTGGAATACCTAAAAAAATATTTATTTTATATAAATTACGCTTTCATTTATCAAAAATTTTAGTAACAAATTCTTGATTCATGGAATATATTTCAATAATTTGTAAATTGTTGTTATCATTTTATGCTTTTTCACTTATAATGATAACTGTTATGGGTATAATATATGAATAATAAATATAAGACCTAGACCTATCTTCTACAACTATAAAAAACTTTTACGCGCTGTACAAAAAATAATAGAAAAAATAAAGAACGTAAACCGTCTCGGAAGCACAAATATCTCGCACCGTAAACAGTACTCCAGAAACTGACAAAGCCCATCTAAGATATTAACAATCCTTTATAACTTACACTCCAGTCTGACAAATGAATGTTTAACGGGGAACAGGTGTGTGTCTGCTGCTCTTACTTATAAAACAAAGAGAAAGAACCATCAAGTAGATCTATGTCAATACTTGGAGTGTTTAAATAATTGAGAATTTTTGTGAATTATATTAATAATGTTTTGCTATTCGTATTAGATGAATATAATACTTCGTATGGCTTTAAAATTTTCATATAAAAACTACTGAACTAATTTAGATTAAACTTTACAGTAATGTATTTTATAATGTCAAAATGAAACTAGCATATATACTTTTAAATTTTTGCTACAGGAATAGAATTTATAAAGTTAAACCACGTGTGTCGTTAAATTAATTTTTTTTTTAGAAATAACATAAAATTAGCCCGCGCTTTCATAATAAAAATAAATTTACTCTCTAGCCTCCGAACTAATTTTACCAAATTCATAGCATAAAATCGTTCCAATATCCCGGAGGACAAACAAACACACTTTACCAATTATAATTCGCATGGATTTCGATCTCCAATAAAGGTCGTACATTACTTAAATAAACACGAGACACTCAGAATGAAAAGAAAGTTTAAATTGGTCTCTGTTTATGAAATTTAGCATGAAATATTTGTGTTGCGAGAGTTTAAAAGTAAATTTACGTATGAAGAAGTTAGATATGGTTTGTGACATCAAACTATTACCCAAAATTGTCTTAAGGAATGCAAGGACATGATCATAAAATTAAAAATTCATTTTTCCATTCATGATCATAAAATAAAAGGGTAGATAGAGTAAGAGTGCTTAAATGTGGTATAATAATTAATAATAAAAATTAAAAATATGTAGGAATAGAATATTTCGGAAAACGAACCATTGAATTAGTTGAAAAACAGGGATAAAACTAATGGCATTAGCTTATATTATGATATTAGTTAATACGTTTGTAATAGCAATTTTATGTGTGAAATATGTTGATAAATATAATTATAGTGTAAATCAACATATACGTCAATGTCGTATGTACTATGTTTTTATGCATAAAGATTGAAATCCTGTAAACATCGTTTATGTAAGTGTCTGGTTGTAAATGAATAATTAAAAATCAAACAAATGAATAAATTTAAATTCGTAATACAAGAAATACATTCGCGATCGATCAATAAGTTCATGGCTAATAGTTGTGGGCGTTACTGTGATACTAAAACACCGCCTTCCTGCACCGCCCATTCAAAAACGATAGTAAAAATTATTTAAACATTAAATGGAATACCAATGTTTTATTTAGGTAATACACTTTTATTTGTTCGTCCCTTTTAACGTCGAACAAATCAACCATAAGACGTACCTAGAGATGTTTTTCGATATTTGTGTGTGATTTGTGGTTATGATTCTAAAACAAATTTGATGTTTGTTAAATGTTAATTAATGAGGAAAAAGTTATAACGAAATAAACTTTTTTCTTAAATCTAAGTCTTTTTACTTAGATAATTAAATGTAAAAAATTGATAGCTATCTTGATCGCGTTTTAAACTTTAAACTAGCTAAAGAAACTAACAATATTTTGTATAAAAAAACGAATATAGAACGTACTGTATACTAGCTGTTTCATTTTCTATTCAACATTTTTAACGAATCATTGATTGGCCGTAACAATATAATGATATTAAGCAAACCATAAGTCATAACACAACCAACCGTTCAAATTGAACATAGCATATATCATTTTCTAAACAGCACTAATATTATGTCCTTGGTAATATGCTATATTAACGGGGAAACTCTAGTTTAATAAGTATGTATGTAAAGTTAAGCCGATTACCTTGGTTCGCGTAGCGAGATTGCATTTAATTGCCAATTACGATGAATTCCCTGTAAATGCTAAATATATTTCAACATAATAATTAAAGCTCTGCGTAATTCATTTTCACTTGCGATAGACACGAGTATATGAAATATTATGTTATTAATAATAATATTTCATGCCTATTTTCGAAAATTTTCTTTACACATTAAAGTTATTAAGAAAATACTTTTGACTTAATTCAAGGTGATAATCATTTATGAATAACAAGAATCAAAGATTTATTTATCGTTATAAAACGATGTATATTTTAACCACAATATAGTTCGTACCCAATGTTAAATAACTAGTTAGTTACAACAACGTTATGTGGTCATCGATTTTCCACACAGACAAAATTTTATGTGAATCGTCTGGGTGAAGCTTAGAGCCCATTCCACATAGCAGTAACCACTTAAAATTATAGATATATTTAACTTTTCTTGTTATTTAAAAATGCAAGTTGTTATTTATGTTATTGGAAAACTAGCTGGCCCGACGCGACTTCGTTCACGTTGTTTACTCATTTTTTTTTTCTCTCTGCTAAAAATATACCCTCGAACTACAAGAAAATTCCAAAAATATAATTGTCAAAATTGATTTAGCTGTTGATCGATTTACAAGTGCATAATGCGATATTATGCACTTGTATACCAACACACTTGCCTATTCCTTTTTAATTTTAGATAACAAGGATCGTCCTGACGAAATTCATTTTCTTTTGTTTTATTATAAAAAACAGCAACAATATCAAAACCTTTCGCTGTTGTAAAACTTCACCAACCAAATATAAAACTCTCTAAAACATTGGTTTTACTGTACATTGGTACAGTAAATCTCTTTTGCCAGAATTCGTATTCCATTGAATTAATCCGAATCCATTTTGAGTTCTCGTTCAAAAATCAAAAAGCTTAGGTCAAGAAAAGTTAAAGGATTATGGCTAGAATCGTTCAAAATACGTTACCGTTTTCCCACTTAATCGTAATCCTAAAACGTCTCCTCGGAATACACGAACACATTTAGATCCCGACGTCACATCATTTTGATAAGGGAAAGGTTCAGGAATTAGGATCGTGTGATTTAGAAAGCATTCGAGTAAATCAAATAGTTAAAACATCACCTGTTGGCGCCCGACCAGTTTCAATGAATCAATCATTCAATAAACTTGCGAGAGACCCATTTGTTTCGGGTCGTTGCTAATGTATATAAATGTCTGGTGTTAGCATTTTTAATATCTTTATATTCGTTATGATTCTATGATAGTTTTGACGGTATTCAATTTTCTTTGTTTTTATACAGTACCTCGATTGTAATATTAAATCAAAGAAAACATATAGACATTATTAGGTTCTTATAAGAGGCATGAATAATATGATCATTAACACCGCGTCTCTAGTTACGTTTTAATTTTCTAAACAATTAGCTCTTGTTATTTTCCTCCGTAAAATACTTATATTATAAATGTTTGTAATATTACATACATCAAAATTTTATACTTGCGACTAATAGACTTTTTAGAGTGAAAATAATTTTCGTAATCGCTTCCAAGATCACCTCGCCAACATCATAACCTATTTAGAATTTGTTTTCTACACTATTGTTTAATATTTCAAACTATATGAATATCAACAATACTTTTATGATCATCAAATAACAGGATTTAATGTACGGCGCATTCATTCCGTTAAAAGCTCAAGCTTAATATCATCCGGCGTTTACAATACCGTACATGCATCTGTAATCCTCGCCATTGCTCAGCTGTTATTCAAAAAAGCGAATTAATTTTGGATATGGCCACGTGCAACGCGACAACGCGAGTGTATATTATATGAGCAAATGCGTTAGTTACAGTTTACGTTTCGATCTTTTTTACGATCCAAAATGCGTATGGGTTGTAGTCCGTTTGTAATAAAGGTCTCAACGTTTATCTTTCATTAGAATTGTTATTAGAACCTTTGAATAATCTAGCAAAGATTTGTAAGGGTAATACTTTTACAATAAAGCGGTTGATATTAAAATACTTGAAACTACCAACATAAACAAGCAAATATTAACCTCTGAAATTAGGAATATTAAACAGGATAAATTATATGACATTTATGTCCCGAACGAGTAACCTCTTAACCGTTTTAATTCAATATCAATAGTTTCGCAAACAAATTCCGATTATCTTCAGATTTTCTTCGCAAACGGTGCGCAAATAACAATATTTTAGGCAAACAAGTTTTACATCCCTAAACTAACATTGGCCAGACCCCGGGGTCCTCTTTCCCGGTATGTTTCAGTTCGTTACGTCGACGGCAGACCATCTGTTATTTTTTCCCTTCCATATTTTAATGCCACCAAATTTCGCACTACTTTTTCACTTTTCCAATTCATTAGGCGCGCTCCATTTTAATATTATCGATTGCTTTGCCTTTTAGTCTTCCTTTTAACAGAGACACATTGAATATTTCGGTGACTCAGTATTAGTGGTTATTTAAACAAAACGTATATATACTCACTCGTGTATTAATGGCTCGTTTCTAGGTAATCTAATATAGTTGCTTTGTTTGTGTAAAGAACAGTTTAATTTAGCAAAACATAACCGTTCCGAGCGCAACATAAGTTAAATGTATATCAAAGTATATAAACAACGTAGTAAATATTAAAGTTGGTCTAACTTTGACGTCGAGCCGATACGATTTCAAAGGAGTGGACACAAACGGCCTCGGAGACCATTATTGTGTATAATGTATGTTTTATTTATTCAGGTTACCGTCTGAATCCGATGTTTTAAATATTATAAAGAATGTCTAAGAGACTCAGCCAAGACGCTCCTCCATTATCTTTGAATAAAAGGTCCATACAAATAAGATATTCAAGAACGCCCCCTAAACATTGAATAATAAATGTGTATTTACATTGAATGTACAAATTACTATGCTGAATATTCCATTAAAATAGCTCGACATTTGTCCCTTAAGTGTTTTAAGTCAAATCATAACGACTACATTGGGATGAGATTGAATAATATCGGCACTAATAGTAATCTCAGCAGGAATTATAATTACTACATCACCTAATATTATGACGACTCTAGATTACACACAAATTACAAACCAACAAACCTAAACTAATACTTTTACGATATTTTCATTATATGACGTCATTTTGAGGTTGCAAAGAAAAAGAAACGGAAGTTTTTTTTTTTTAAATCATTCGTGTAAGAAATAAAGTTATTCGTAGTCATCTTTTTATTTTTTATACAAAAACAAAAATTTATAAAATAATATACCTACATAAAGAAAATATATTTGCGTATGGTATAACAGAATCTATATAACAATATTATTGCTCATTTAAAATTATCTAAAGACATACTTGTCTATTTTTTAAGTCAAGAATATAGGTACTATTAAAATGCCGACAAGAAATTGTGTATACGTTTTAACAAGACATCTCCTTTGGATATGTTTAAAATTCAAGATATTTGAATAAAAGTTTTCACGAAAATTTCGACGTTTTAAGTTACGAGACAAAATTTTATGAGAAGTTTAGTGGAACACTTCTGCAAGCCCAATTACGGTAAAGATATGAAATATCAAAAGGGTCATCCTTTTAAATAATATATGAAATATTATGTGCTTATATTATGAGGCATAGAATTGAAATATATTACCATCTAAGTACAAATAGTAGTACTTCTTATTAAGCACCTATTATGCCTTATATTTGTGCTATAGGTAGAGCTCTTTCTAATGTTATCTAGAAACCAAAATAATTACGGTTCCTAAAAGAAGAAAACGGAACCCATAGAAGAAAGTCTATGTTATTTTCGTCAAGACTTGTATTGGTATTAAGTAGATGTTTTACCTAGTTAGAAGATCCCGATACCTTTGATGGGCGAGTCCGACTCACTTTGTTCGATGCTACTAAATCTTTACTAATAATATTTATGGATAACATAAGTCTATGACTTTAAGAAGAGGCGACAATGTCTCGTTCAATTGAATTGATTTGAAAAATTCCTTATATAAAATAAAATACATTATCATGAAACTAGCCTACATGATAGTTTTAACTTAAAGTGTAGCTTTGGACATTTAATAACCCATTTTACATACTTGGTCATATTCACTTTTAATATTTTTCTTTGACTGGTCTGGTTTTCTCGACATTTTGAGGGTTCTTTAACAGAAATACGCGTTTTACGATAAATAAACGGACCCATCTTTTTTACTTAAACTTTAGTATAGTTTTTAAGTACTGGGTTCAAATTTCAATTCAATCCGATCTCTCAACCCCGAAACCCCGAAATAAAAGGGGCGTGACAGACTATGAATATATGCAATAATAAGGGGAAATTATGGTCGGTGTGTTTACTTTAAAATAAGATTATAGAACGAGGAAATCGTTGCATAGGTATGTTTGAAGTTTGCGTAGCTGCTAGAACATGGGAGTAATTAAATGTTAATCCTTGATACTCTATCAAAATAGGGAATTAACTCGGCTCGGAACTCGAAATTTATGGTTAATGTTTAACCTTAGTTTGTTTCAATAATTAATTATATTTGTGATAGGATTATGTGACGTTATATATCGAAGAGGTTACTTGTTTTATAACTTGTACCTAAGGAGCGTTAAAAGTTAGATTTAAATAAAAAAAGATAACACTTATAATCTAATAGATTAAAAGATTTTACTATTTTTTTTATTTCAAAGAGATTATTTTTTAAAATACGTTAACCGAACGCGTAATATTAACGAATAGCGTTTTAGATAAGTCTCAATATGTTCAGTGGTAATAAATAAAAGAAAACTAACTTTTATAAAGGTTCAATCTGCAGATGAGGTATATTGATAAACCTTCAAGAATAGGACCGTAAAGCTTAGAAGTTGTTAAACACTAACTAGCTAAAATAAAGATAATGATATATACTAAAGCATAAATTCGTAACTAAATTAATAGTTATCTTACTCGACCTAATAAACAATACTTAATAGACACTTTAATTAAAAATGAAAATCAATTTCGTCCTAATCGATTTTAAATAAATAATGCACTTAATATTATTTGGCATGTTCCTTATACATAATTTATATAGAAAATCTTTATTATAAGTGAGAAAAAACACTTGAAATAAAAAAAATAATTTTTACATTAAAAGTTATGATAAGCGCCATCTAGCGCAAAATGTTTTAACTACGGCAACTAGCAAACAGCGACGTCTGTCATGAAATGAGGATGTTATGAAACTCACTCAAATGCGAATTTAGCGCCAGTCTATAAAATAGGAACTAAAAAGTTTTTACTTCGGAATTAACTTAATAAGGTGTACGAAATGGGGTACATATGAAGCTGTTTCTGTATTATACATTTTCTTCACACGTAAAGAAATACCTAATTTTTATGAAAAAGAATAATTGACGTGAATTATAATTTAGAATTATAAATATTTTATATAATAAATGAACTTACATCGCACTAGTTATTTGATTCCGATTCGTGATACTTTAACAGAGAATTAAATAAATATGTAATATATTCGTGACATTTGCAAATAAACCTACAATTAAGAATTTACCTTAAGGCTAAGTAGGTTTTAATTAACGCTGTAATAAAAAAGTCAAGAATTACTAGTAAGTATATAACATAACATTATCAAACATAATTCAATTGACGTTATACAAATTACTATCGTAGAATATTGTGGTAATAACATTATGACATTGACGTCATCAACCCGACCCAAATTTTAACTCATACCTAACTGACTATACTCCCTTCTCGCAATATAGTTAATATGTTTGATTACCAGTAGCCAGCCATTAACGTATGCAATAAATTCATTCATAAAACAATACAATTGACGTGGTCCCGTTCTAAATACCTTAGCAGGGCACATAAATAACACTAGTATAGCAGTGACGTCAACAGCAGATCCCGCTTGCAAACGAGATCGCATTTGAACTGTTATGAGCGTTTTAGCTTGTTCCTGACGTTCTATTAACCTTATGATAAATGGCCATTGCTGCCAAATGGCGAAACAGAAGCTGGTGTTTGTAAAACAAAACACAAAACTTAGAATGCACGCCATTTTGTTTTTCTTGAATTGTTGCACACTTCTTGCTAAATCGAAATAATTTGGCATGTTAGCTTCTATTATAATATATTGTTTTAATTCCTCATAGCATTATTATACTAACAGACAGAACATACGCTATCTTTAAACTCAGGTTTGAAATAGGGGATTAAAATTTCTATAGAAATTGGTCAATATAGGAAATACACGATCGGGTAAATCTAGTATAATACTAGATATATTTCTGTCATAAGTATTGAATCTAATAAAAGGTTAAGGGTAACAAAAAAACGCTTTCATAACCTCATTTTCAAATATTCGTGTCAACATTGACAGTTCGTCGCCCCACCCGCAGGTGTCCCGTTTCAAAATATACTTAAAGTATAATTAAATAAGGACCATAATATACTTTCTGCCTTAGACGTGTTTCCATCAATTTTATATTACACACAAAGTTTTCTAACTGTATCAAATATCTTTTTACATTTACCTCTTTTTTATTTACTAATTTCGATTTATTAATTTATTTTAATTGTTTCTTTACTAAGTGTAGTTCACTTTTTCCGAAAATGTTTTAATAAAAGAGTTTCTTTTATGAGATTGGTCAAACATACTGACGTATCGTCTGCTTTGAAGTAATCATCGCCGCCTTTGAACTTTAGTTTTCGTAAATAAAGATTGGCAACACATTCGCAAAACTGTCAAGAATATCCAACATATATAATTATGATCTATAACAATAATTACCTATTTAGTTAAGTCTATATCGCAATTAAAAATAAATAGTAAAGCAAATTAACTACAGTTCTTACTGCGAATAAGTTACGAGTTACATTAAAACAGAAGGTCGATATTTGGCAGATGCAAGTCAAGTTCCCGCCAAAAGATGCCATTAGGAACTGCCAACTGACAGGAAGCCACTAAAATATTTCTTCTTCTATTTTCCTATTCTTCTAAAATTAATTTTAATTCCTTCTTCTGTTTTTAAATACCTAAAATAGGTACCTTCTGAACGCGAAATTTTGTGAGCATGAATGTGGAAAGGAGTACTAAGGATAAGGTAAAGATATAGGTAATTGCAATGATTATAATAAATAGATATGGTATAAGCGCAAAATTTTGAAAACGCAAAAATATCCTAATAAGTACCTTTAGGTGATTGACTACCGGTGCATTCAAGTGCAACTGACAAAACTAACTATCGCTTTTTTTTTCTTGTTGCTTTTATCAGTTTTCTTTTTCGGTTGATTTGTATGGATATAACATATCTATTATATACCTACTATCATTGGGTAATTGTAAGAATGTCCATGATGTCAAAAACATATGATTGAAATTCAGCAATCAAGAAGATAAGACTGGATTAGCACAGACTAATACCTATTTGTCTCCCGGTATTGCCACGGAAACGAAAACTAGGTACGTAGTAAAATCGACTGACGAAGTTAAACTTTATAAAATGAAGCATTAATAAATATATAACAGTTTTCAATATTACATAATAAGAAGTATGTATAATTGTTATCATTTTGTATAATATTCGGCAATTAGAATTTACATAAATAAGACTAAAATAATATAAAACGACTTCTATTTTTCTTTACCTACGCCTAACTATATATATAACTATCTTAATATTTAGATTCTTATATACAAACAAACGGTTTTACAACATAATCTAGCATCAAATTCATAAATGTTTGAAACGAGTACTAGTTCTAAATCGATGTTGTATCAAAACTGTACAACGGCAATCCATGTCTATTTCTCAAAAACGTAACGTCAAGCGTTTATATTGAGGAAACTATAAAACGAGGATAATCGTAAAAGCAAAGTTGGGCGACGGCCAACCGACTACCGACACTGAAAAATAATTCGACATAAGGCCGAGAACGGAACTAGATCAACTTTCCGCATTTATTGCTTGTTCGTATTATCATTGGACATTCTTATAGCAGTTTTCGTGTTTTTCGTAGGGCGATATAGGTACCTAAAGTTGAAATGATATTTTATTATGTAGCAGTGTGTTTATTATGTATATCAATTAATTAGTGCATGTTTAAAATAGTGGAGTATGTAATTTTTTATTCCAAATAGTAACGATGATTACGTAATAATTGGATGTGATTTCAATTATTAGATTTTAAACAACCTAACTAGAAATACAAGCTACTAGGTATACCTACATGTTTGGTTGTACACCTCATACAGAATATTGAAATCAATCGATTGGTATTAGGTATCCATCTAAAATCTGAGTTATAAATGTCAATCTGATAAAAACGACGTAATTATATCTTAGGCACTACCCCTCTTATGAAACATGCCCAAAATACACACAAAAAAAATAAAACAAAAGAAAATCAACACCGAATAACACACCTTCATATTCCATAATTTGTAACAATCGGCAATCCGCGACGGATGCTTATAAATAGCAGAATCTTATTGATTATAAAAGAAACAAGGTAAATCTAGGTCTCTAGAGTGTACTCCTTTGTTTTATTACTTGGATCGCTATTTGTTTTTATCTTATTATGGCTACGACTGCTTTACATTGTCTCAATACAACCAATATTGTGGAAATGTATTGGAATTTCAAATGGAGTCATAAATGCATTTGTTTGAAACAATATGAGGGTGTCTCACATGACTTTATGGGCAGGTTTTTAAGTTAAGGTGTTGTAAGTTTTATTTGGTGGAAACTACGACACTTACCATACTTTGACTGGTTTTGGTTTATTCCTTATATTTATATATAGCTTTGTACCAACAGCTTAAGACATGCCCATAAATATTTTCTCAACGAAAAGTTTCATAGTTTGAGAATCTTTTGCCTAGAACTTTGCCCTTGTTTGATTATATTACATGAATAATACAGTTCATTTTTTTTCCATATAAACTTTCTTTGAAAATTTGGATTTCGGCCTTTTCTTGGCGATGTAAAGCGATCCATTTACGCTGCTATACTTTGCCAAGCTCAAAACTATCTTTGTACTAAATACATTAAATTCAATTTAATAGTTAAGGTTAAGTTAAAGGTTAATATAACAGATACATAGGATTACTTTTATTATTTATCACATTAACAGTAGGAAAAATGCATTAAGGTCGCCTTTTGTGCATAACTATTTAAGTTTTCTTTGTATATGTTTGCTGTGTATGTTTTTTTCTTTATGTACAATAAAGTGTTTTAAATAAATAAATAAAAATTATATAAAAACAATATACAAAAACGTCACATTAATCAATTCAAATGTAACAAACATTGTATCGCAAAATCAAAAATCCATAATTATAAATTGACAAACACAAATCCACCAACAATTAAAAAATCAAGCTGACAATAAGAGATGAACCGAGCAAAATAAAATAATCTCATTAGTGAAAATATTGCCACAAACATAGGACGCAATCTAAACTCCATACAACGGGGAGAGGCGCACAAAACCGAATGCCTTAATTTAATATAAGTCAATTTGGGCCAATTTAATTTCGCGTCCATACAGCCTCGGTTGTCAGCCGCACACTGAGGTTACACAATAATATTGGCATACTACGTATTTGAACCTTTGCTGTTGGTAATTTTTACCCCTTGATGATAAATAGGGTTAGATGTGTCCGACCGTTTTATTGTAACTTTAAAACTAACGTTCCGTTTTAACTAAGACTCAGGTGAACTATAAATCACTGCTTCCATGTTAAGTATGTAAAATAGTAGATTTTCGAATATATCAACTAACAGAGCCAAATTAAGAATCACAAGCCTGTAGGAATAATAGCATTTTCTGCATGACGCTATAGTTAGATTTCTGAATCCAAATATTTAAATATATTGAATATTATCAGTAATAAAGTTGTATTATGGTCTACAAATATATATTTTTGAATAAATAAATGTATTATAACAGCGGTGCTGCATATAATTAAAGCGATGTGTGCTGTTTGCTATCCAGCTTACCTCAAGTTTATGTTTGTAATTAAAGCTATTGTACCGCATTGAGCCCACGTTTTTAAGTAGACGCATCATTTTATAAAAAGCATGGGTATAATTTATTAAGGAAATTTATATAGCTGAATATAGCGTTGATAAAAGGAATATTCAGACGTAGTAGCGATTAAAACTTATTTTTATTAGACATTTCTGTTTGCATTACGTTAACAATTTTGGTATACTTAATGTCGTAAAAAATTTAGTCGAGATGTTCTCAAGTATGTTTTGCATTTGATTACTAGGCAATTGTACTTCTTTATACAAATTGAATATGTTATTAATGAATATAATCTTCACAAACATTGGCATTAATTCAACATATAGACTTAAGAAATACGATAACTAGTTATATAGTAGATACATATACATGAAGTTAAATAAATCTCCTGTCATATCTCCCCTATATGTTATTGTTTGACAATTAACGCATGTTACGCTATTACAGCTAATAGCTCTCGGTAATTTATTAATTATAATATATTATATACGTACTCGTATACTTTGAAGATATTAACGACATAAAGCGATTACGATGGTGTCACTTATTTCTGAAGATGGATATTAATTCATATTACACGTTTTCATATGAATTGTTAGTCAATACATTGTTTTCCGTGGTTTTAATTTGAGTTGTCTTGAGATTTATAAATATGACTGGAGGATAAAGCGATAAGTACATATTTTGAAAAACAATGTTTTTCTCTCCTTACTTTTTCATAGAACTACAAGAATTTGCCCTCGAGTTTAAAAAAATTGTAATGTTATTTAATTCTCAACATTTAAGTAGTAAATAAGTATAAATTCAATTGTTTAAATCTTATTCTACTGTATACTACATTTGAACTTGAAGTATCTAATAAAATATTTATTTATGTACATAAGTTTCTATAAGTAAAAATTGTTTCTTCAATTGTCAGTTTCTTAATAACCTGTATTTCTTAATAACCTGCATTATGGATGCTGAATATGTATGAAAAATAAACGGAAACTAAAATCCAAGCACAGCTGGTGTTATATTGTTTTTGGAATTAGCTCAATAGTTTAATAACTTTTTCGTTGATTCTACTGAGAATTTACTCTATCATTTAATTCGTTTTCACTATTATAAGTTATCTGTTTGCTTGTTTCATTTAAAAATGAACCTTTTAATATTATAAATAATAAATTGGCATCGGCTTGTATAACAAAAGGAAAATATGGATGCTCCCAGTTGATTGGCGATCTCATTAAAATCAGGAAAGCCTTCAACGTTTACTCCCCGCAATGGCTCTTTTTAAATTCTATTCACAGGTCGGGGAACTTTATGAATTGACAATATTTAATGATTTTTAACGTATATTATTATAATGTGTATTTGTTTTTTTTGATTATTATTAAGTACATTTTTATACTGACGAAATTGTGGATGTAACTATTCTGTTAGAAATTTAGTCGCATAAGTTATGCCTATTGTTTTACCCGCGCAAAATCTTCTTGTTTGAATTTGGTTTCTTCTACTTTTATGCCTTGGACACTAGTAATAAATGAAGTTTTCTTACATCGGTAAAATAATTTTCAAAGTAGCGTTAGTTTATCCCAAAGAAAATAAATAATTAATGTCATAACATTTTAAAGTCACAAAATTGACTTATTTATTAGTAACCAAAAATATGTTCCTAAGAAATGTAGAAATATATAATAAACATTCACAATCTCGTAAAAATAATTCTGGTTAGCTAGTAGGGCAATTAATTTTATTTGATATTAACATAATTCGGACCAAGATAGAGCTGACGTCACTACATACGTTAATTTGACTCAAAATTATATTATTCTAGAACCGAAATTCCGATCTTTCATAACAACATTAATCAATTCTAAATCAACGCTCTAAATAAGAAAAAAGAACACATTTTATTTCAGATGCGTTGATTTAAGAAAATAAAACGAAAAGCATGTTTCTGTAATTTGAGCTGACGTCGAAATAATTACTTAAAGACGAAATAAACACAACGGAAACGACGTTAATAACTACAAAATATATCATAATATTAACATTATGACTAGGCCAAAAATGTAAGATGACATTCGTAGGTAGGAAGATTAATGATTGTAGGTACGTAGCTTCCAGACCCGTTTTTATTATAGAACACATTTTGTGATCATAGCCGTACAAATAATAAATAGTCTTCCGTATCATTTTCGCTTTCGCATTAATATTTTGTTTCCTTTCAGTTTCGGGAACGGTGCTGCTAAAATAAATACAGTATTATGCGTCATTTTTGGTACCTAATACTACTTCATCGCTTCATGATTTTTACACATGAACTTGAATCTTGAATCACTCTATCTGATAAAAACTGAATGGTTGCGTAGTTTTAAAGATTTATATAATACATACTAGCCGTTCCCCGCGGTTTTACCCGCGTAATTCCCGTTCCCGGGGCAATACCGGGATGTAAGCTATCCTATCTCTCAAGTTGGATCGAACTGCACATGATGTGCGAATTTTATTATAATCGGTCAAGTGGTTTAGCAGTCCTTTGAGGACAAACATTGTGACACGAGATTTATATATATTAAGATATAGCATACATAGGGACAGACAGAAGACAGTGACTTTGTTTTATACTATGTAATAAAGCCCCGTGGTTTCGCTCGCGCGACTACAGGTGACAGAATATGTATTTCGCATTATAAGACGTTACATTTTATCCTTCTTCATGAATGTAGGTATGATACGCAAATTTACATTGTTACTCCCACTTGAAGTTCCAGACACAAACAAAATTAAATCAACTTATGAATAATATATATTTTTAGCTTATGTTCATATAAATAGAGTTTAAAATAATAGGCATTTCCTAATGTAAAAGGCAGTACCTATCTACCATTATTTTATAAATGTACTTACTAGGTTAAAAGAAATATGTAACTTTACAATATCATCGACAATATTAATTCTTTTGTATGCTCGATACAGTTATAATCCTGATTTTCTTGAAGCATGTTAAGCAAACATAGCGTACAACATAAAAACCTTTTTAAGAGCCCAAACGCTAGTTTTAAATAATCTTTAAGCGAAATAAAAACGTAAAGAGGATTGCGGTTTCGTTTTCCCTCTGTAAATTTAATTAATGGTTTAAATCTTAAATGTACGTAGCATTCAAAAGACGAGATAAAAGGAAATTGTGAATGTCACAATGTAGCACTAGAGGCATTTAGGTAATTTTCGCTCAATTAAACGGCTGAATACGCTCCGTTCGCATCATTGAGCTAGGAGATTGCTCCCCAGATTTCACCTTTATTCTTAGAAATCAGAGGGATACATGAATTCGTTACTACTGCGATGCTCTAAATTGAGTTTTATGGTGACTTGTTTATTCACGTTCACACTAATCTTATAGCTTCTTGATTTATGTTTGAATAATTTTTATAAGTTTTATCGGCATTATAACATACTGTTTATGTCAATAAAAACTGAATAGTTTTTTTTATGGACGCGCTTACATCGGAAACTATACGTGAGGTTTGAAACATTCTTTTCGCAAATAACAACCAAATACATGAGGAGTGTTATTTCTTTCTTTACTGCTTTTACTAAACTAATAAGTATTTAATTACATTCGACATTGATCATGACAATACTAAACATTAATGTATCACACATTTAGGATAACAGTATCTAATACATACGTACGTTTAAATAGACGTGGTTAATAATGACACTCATGAAGACTGAATTTTCAGAGCTGACTTCTACATTAAGAAGGCAATTATTTCAGCGTTGAAAGACTAAGAATGAGTGTAGACTCCCACACTGTGTCGCCATAAAACTGCCTACGTAGCATTCCTCTTTCATCGCACCGAATGCAAAAGTTGGTTGATATCATATTCCTTACAATATGTACAAGTCGCACGTGGCAGGAAATATTAATAGCGCGGTACATTTTTTCTTGCGATCCAATCACAAAATTAGTCGAAGCTATGAGGTATATAATTGCCTTATTTTTTAAACGTTTTATTTATTTGAACTTGTTTCTTGTTCTTTGGTATGTTCAAACTATCAATAGTTTACCATAATTATTCTCGGTCATCATTTTAACTAGTTAAAATAATGCGTGAATAATAAATATGGGTATCTGCGATTACGTTGCATCTCGGTGTTGTCTAGTTCGATATCTAGTTCGATAGCCTTACAATTAAAAAAGACGTAAAAAACTGTTTGAATCAAAACTTCAATTCGATAACAGAGATTTTATATCTAAAAGAAACCCAATATCTTTGTCTCATTGAGAAGCTTCTAATAGCGGTAATTAGTAGCGATTAACCACTTGTTTTAATATAAATCCCACTAATTACACTTCGAGTGTGTTGAAAGGCGCTATTGGAACACAACTTCAAAGAGAATGACTTGTATAGTTTATTTACAGATTACATTAGTTGTTCAAGTAATACTTTTAGTCTCAAAATACTCTATATATTGTAAAAATTAGTAAAAGCAAAGCAAAAAGCTTAAAGCAAGCAAAGAGAAAAATAAATAAAATATACTTATATTACACTTTTAAGTTTAATAAATAATCACATTAAAAATAGTACTAATAGGTTATCAACGGAATATTTAAATGGATCCAATACGACTCAATGTAATTAGTTTTTGTTATATTATATAAATTTCAATTTGGTATTTAATCTGTGAACTTATAATTAAAAATAATACATTTTACACTTTCAAGTCATCAATGTAAATTCTAACAGATTCTAATGATTTTAATTGTATTATGTAAAACAAATTATATATTTAGGCTGATATACTACAGCTATTATTGCTATGCGAGTATTGTGAAACGTTGTGAAAAAATCTTTACATTAGAAAAAATATGTCGAACAGCTGCGGCACGGTATAGCGACATTGCGGTCCAAATCCATTCGAATCACTCAGAGTCAGACATAATGACGAATTGAATGAACAAATGGCTGTTTTCATCGCGTTATTTTTATGATATTTTTTGTACGCAGCTCATTTTATTACGGCATTCCTGTTAGAAACAATAAATACGCGTTACGGTCATTGCCCTTTTAATAAATATGATGAAAATATTTCAATGACACGATGTTTCTTATTTATAGAATTTTTATGCTAAGGAAGAAGTTTTTATTTAAATGTCTGATGTCACAAAGTCAAAAAAATATCACTAAAGGTGAAGTAACAGTTCGGGGATAATCAGAGTCAAGAAATGTTGGAATAGACTCTCACATGACAATGTGAGAGTTTATGGAGGTAAATCCTCCTTCGAGCTTTCTAACGCAATGTCTACTACTACTATAACAATTTAAGCTATTTGTGTGGAAAATATCATTAAAATTGGCTCAGTGATTTAGAGTTAAAGCGTAACACACAAATAGACCTACTCTAATAATACTATAAATAAATAAATAATACGTTATGAAAGCATCGTTCCTATTAGTACAACGTTAGTAAAAACTCAATGTTATACATAAATTAATTATCTGTATTTAGGATGGCAACATTAGGTTATCTTCTCTATGGTTTCTAAGCATGTAATGTGTTGTAAAAGTGTTTTGAGAGTATAAAATAAATAAGTTAAGTAAAATACCATACAACCAATACAACCATTCGACAAAATAAACGTATCGCGGCCAGTGCGTCAGCTTGGAAATATGAATTACATCAATCGACTAAAGAAAAGAGTAGTAAATCGGGTCGTTTCTGACCAGAATAACTTTATTTCCGTGCTGTTCCCCAATCAAATGTGCGGAGTACGATAAATGGGGTACTTACGGTCGTCACAAGTCACAGCCGGCATGAAAAGAACGGAATAAAACCCTACTGTAAAAAGCAAATAAACCCGTTCCCATATGCTGCGGACGGCTGCTATATGGCTCCGTATTATTGTTTATTTTATACTAACTGGCTTATCATTTATAACATATTAGATAGGGAGGTTACTCCGTCACTCTTATATTAAACAAATCACTGAATATATTTTTATGAAATTTAGTATATCATGATGCATATGAGGGACAGGTTACCTATATGGTAATATAAAGGATTCAAGGGGTTGATATGAAGATAAAAGTAGTATGTATATCTACAGTATACACTTCCCAGTCGTCAAATAAAGTCCTGTAGATTAGAGAATTGAAAATATGCAAGTACACGTATCACAGGGTTCGCTATTATATGTGATAATATAAATGGCATATATTATCGAGATACTTTTGAAAGATTTAAAACAATATCTTACTGAGGATCTTGACAAGCTCTAAACATAAACTATAAATTTACTTCATTCATGTAAAACTGAATCTTTATGTCAACAGGTACGTCACATGCTGTCGATTCAAGCAGAAAATTACTTGGAAAAGCGCCCAGCGCTTAGAACCAAGAATTAGGTACAATAAACAACAAAAGTATATTGACATTCATCAATACAATTCCACATCTTTACACTTACTTATTCATTAGTTAAATTTGTGTTACTTGTATTTGAAAAATGACATGCTTGTTTTTCCTCAATTGAGATCCTAATTGATATTCGTTAAAACTATAATTTAGACTTTTACGTTAGAATTATAATTCGTTAGAACTATAAAAACAAGTGATATTTTTTTTTACCCTTTAAGAACGGAAAATCTAAAGATTTTGATAGTTTGAACATTCTAATCCCTGTAACAAATGGGAACTGTTAAGAAAGCTATTGATTATTATTTTTTTAATAAGCACGTCTTACCATAATATAAAAATAATATATTTTTAAAGATTAACAGACTATACATGTATATATTTATAACAGAATAGACGTAGTCCCAACATTATGTTTAGTTTAAAACTAATAAAAAATTCATTAAAGAATCGCCGTTAAACCCGGATTCAAATCTGGATTAATTTCCATATCATTCCCGGGCAGGAAATGAACATTCGACCATTACTAAGAGCGCTAGTTTATAATGGAACACTACAGGTCTGTAAATAGAATGAAATCGTGTTGTTTAAGAAACAAAATTAGTTCAAGGAAATAACAACTAATCGTTTGTACTTGAGAATTTATATACATACAATATAATTATTAATTAAATATAATAACAGTATATAATATGGAAACTCGAGTCTCGCGTTGTCCCTTGTTACAAGTGCACGCCAGTTACTAGCCCGTTCGATTATTGTATTGTTTACGATCTGCGCGCGGGCGCAACCCGCTGGTGCGTACGCGAGTACGCGAGTGCAATGGATGATGAGTTAGAAACTGATTCGGAGATAATTAAAGAGTGTGAACGAGAGTTAGAGGAAATAATGAATAAAGATAAGTTGACGGATACTGAGGAGCAATCGTCTGAAAAGACGATTAAAAGACCCAGAGAGAAGAGTGACGAAAGTAGCGAAGAGGGATTTATTGAGGTTATACGGAAGCGGCGACCGAAACGACTATTAAAAAGTGAATCACTTGAAAATATACGCAATGATGCAAGCCCTATCTTAGGCCAACATACGGATCGGAGAAGGTCGTTTGAAGGTTACAGGGATGGGGAAACTGTATATGAAGTTTCTCTCGTTTCACTTAAGGTTTTGCCCAAACAAATGGCTTTGGCCAGATTTTTAAAAGGTGAAAATATTGAGAACATTATTTTTATTAAATACAAAAGCCCTTACAAGGTTTTTATTAAATTTGATGATAAAATTCAAGCTGAAAAATTGATTAGTTGTTCAAAGTTAGTGGATCTAGATATTCGCGCCTTTTTAACAGATAATAATAATTTGTCATACGGTCTTATTAAAGGAGTTGACCTGGAGATGGACGATAATGAGATATTGCAGTCACTAAGTTCTCCTGTACATATCGTATCGGTCAAACGCCTTAAAAGAGTGGATATAGATGGCAAATGGATAGATAGCGAAACGGTAAGGTTATGTTTCAAAAGTCCTGCGTGTCCTGCCTTTATAAGCGCGTACGGATGTAGATTTGCTGTTGAGCGTTACGTTTTCCCAGTCACGCAATGCTCAACGTGCTGGAAATATGGCCATATGAAAAAGTTTTGCCCGATTAGAAAATGTATCTGTCCCAAATGTGGTAAGTCACATGAAAACTGTGATACAGTGATATATACGTGCACAAATTGCAAGGGCCCACATATGGCATTTGACAAAGCTTGTCCATTCTTCATAAAAGAAAAAGGTATTCGTGTGGTAATGAGTCAACAAAATATTACATATAAAAGGGCACTAGAATTGTATATTAGTAAGAAAAATGAGAAAAAACATTCAATGGAACAGACTATTCGGCATGAATTCCCGCCTTTAAAACCTGCTGTAAAAACTATCTCAACTGCCTGCTCACAACCGGAAGTATCATCTCATAAAACCGACCCTGAAGGAAGCTACTCGATATATGAAGGAAAGAAACGTGAAACTTTAAAAAAGGGAAGACAAGGTGACCGTTCGAAGATATCACGAGCTGTAGAAAACATGGAAGTGGAAATAACTATAGGAAGTTCAAAAAGTGAGGATGAGACGGATAATTGGAAGGAACGAAATAATCGGGAAGAAGAAATTAGAAAAGAGAAAAAGAAATGGAAATTTGAATGGAGGAAAATATTTGAAAGAATAAGAGATATTGTTTTCAGTGACGAATTGTTGGGAGATAAAATTACAAATGTGTTGAAACTGTTATTTGAAGAGATTAGTTCGTATGTATTAATGTTCTTTTCTGAAAGAGATATACTGAAACGTATGTTTCAGTATTCATAGCAGAGGGCACTAATAACAATTTTAGAATCAATATATTTCAATGGAACTGTCATAGTCTGATGCCTAAGATAAGTAGTTTTCAAGCTCTTTTAAATCAGGAAAACATACATATAGCTATATTAAGTGAAACTTGGTTAGAAAGGGATACAGTTTTAAATATCAGCGGTTATAATGTTTATAGACAGGATAGAAGTGATGGCTACGGGGGGGTCGCTATTGTCATCCATAAGTCATTACGGTCATATCGCGTATGCCCTGTCAATCTATTAAATTCAGGTATAGAAGTAGTTCATGTTAGGCTATTGAATTGTGGAAGTTTAGAAAACATTATATCAATATATTGTCCATCATCTGTTCAAACTCGTCAAAGCGATTGGGATAATCTATTTTCTTTAGTTTCTAGTAAAACATTAATTGCCGGTGACTTTAATGGTCACCATACTAATTGGTCGTATAAGATAGATCAGAGAGGTACTCAATTATTAGATTCGTCCATAGAAAATAATTTTGTATCTCTTAATAATGATGTTGCTACAAGAATTAAACTAGTAAATGGAAATATACAGACCTCCTCACCTGACATTACATTCTCATCAACTGATATAGCAATTAAATTTACTTGGCAAGTATTTAACGAAAACCTAGGTAGTGACCACCTCCTTATTAAAATTACCTTAGATTATCAGGAGTACAGAAACATTGTTAATAAACGCAATTTCAAACAAGCAGATTGGTTAAAATACAGAGCCGACCTTATAGATCCTTTTTCAAACGATAGTATCTTTTATAGTTCTTTAAACAATATTCATTTACAGGAAAGATATGATTACTTTATTAAATTAATTACAATGTCAGCGGATAAAAATATACCCCATATAAAAATATGTTATAACCCGGCGTCTAAATTTAAACCCAAGGAATACTGGACCCCAGAATTATCCAAAGCAGTAGCGGAACGCAGACTTGCATTAAGCAAATTTAGACGGAACCCTATACCTAGCAACCTTCAGATACTGGAACAAAAAATAAAAGAATGTAATTCATTAATTAAAAAAGCAAGTTCAAATAGTTTTCGTAATTTTTGTAGTAACATTGACGAAGCATCATCAGTGTCAGATATGTGGCAAAAAATGCGATGGTTCAAAGGTTACCGCCAACCCAAACTTTGTACTTCAGATAATAACTTAAAAGAATTATTGCACACCTTAACTCCGGATTCCGTTATAAATAAACCACCGATAATTACATCTAGAAATCATTTATTAGAATCGCCATTCACTAAGCAAGAATTGTTAAACTGCTTAAAAAGAAAAGATACGGCCCCAGGAATTGACGAAATTACCTATTCTATGATTTATAATTTACCAAGTGTGGGTATAACAGCATTACTTCAAATCTACAATGATATATACGTATCAGGCTACGTACCTACGCAGTGGCGCTCAATACTCGTAGTACCCATACCTAAAGTTACCGCGATTAACTCGGAACAAAAGCTTAGGCCGATATCGCTTATCTCATGTTTATGCAAAATTCTTCATAACATGATTTATAAAAGACTTGAATGGTACACCGAAAAAAATAAAATACTAGCATCCCATACAACCGGATTTAGAAGGGGTCAATCTTGTTTGGACAGTCTCGCTAGGCTTGTTACATACATACAAATAGGTTTATCACAGAACATTCCAACGGTCGCGTGTTTCTTAGACATTGAAAATGCGTATAATAATGTTTTAATTGACAAGGTAGTAAACACACTAAATAGTATTGACGTCGGCTATAATATGTGTAGGTATATTTGGTCGTTCCTAAGTTGTAGATGTCTGATGATAAGAACTAACGATAACAATTTGTATTCGAGGTGGGCCAGTAAAGGCTTAGCCCAAGGTGACCCCATATCGCCATTGTTATTTAACTTAACTACCTATCAAATATATCACCAACTCGAACAACATGTAAGATTATCCCAGTACGCCGATGATTTTGTTTTATATATAAGTAATAATAATTTATTGTTTTGTGAAAACTCCATACAATATTCATTAAATATTATAGTTAAAAAATTGAGAGAAATGGGTCTTGAGTTATCTGAGAACAAGTCTATGTTGTGTATGTTTAGCAGGGGGCGCAGACGAAAAACAATTAATGTACAAATAAATAATAAAACTTTAAATCAAGTAGAATGTATTAGATATCTAGGTATGTGGTTAGATAGGTCATTGTTGTGGAATAGGCATTTAAAAGAAATTGTCGAAAAAACATCAAAATACCTTAACATGTTAAAGGTGTTAGCGGGGTCTGGATGGGGTGTTCACCCAAAATACCTACGAACTTTGTACATTTCTTTAATTAGAAGCCGAATTGATTTTGGTTGTTATCTGTATGATAATAGTGCTAATGGACATTTATATAGATTAGAAAAAGTACAGAATCAGGCCATGCGAATTGTTGGTGGGTTTATTAAAAGTACCCCCATACACGTGATGCAGAGTGAGACGTGTTTGCCGCCCTTGTATCTGAGACGATTGTATTTAGGTTATAAGTTCTGTATGAAAAGTATGTCATGGAATAATAATGTAACGATACAGCTCCTTGACGATTTACACGCACTTAGGGAAGTTGCCTTTTGGCGCACGAAAAATAAACCGTTGCTTATTACAGTGTATAATAAATGTAAAAATTTATCTATTTATTCTTCGAGTCCATTAGATATGTTTTCATTGGATATTTGGGTAAACTACATTCAGATAGACGGGGTGATTAATTGTCATTTAGAAAGTGTACAAGGCGCAAAAAAAAGTCATGAAATAAATAGTTTAAAATATGATATTATTAAAGAATTACATGAGAAATACTTGCATAGGCGAATTATTTATACTGACGGATCTAAGAGCGAGCGTGGCCAAGGAGCTGCCTACTATGACACGAGCTGCGGCAGAAGTGACATGTTCAAGATTACCGCCGGGGTATCTATCATGACGCTGGAGCTCATTGCA